>VSMD01010885.1:0-13929 GCA_008750895.1 Mirza zaza
CGGCTTTCCTCGGCTCCCCGCCCCCTCGTGGTGGCACCGCCCACTTCCGCCCTCTGTGGGAGAACGGCGCGACGGTAGCAACACCGCAGAGGTCTTTTGTCCTCCGGGCGTCACCGTAGTGGCCGCAATCCAAGTGACACGTTTCCTTGGGGGCGGGGAGGGGGCGGGATCAGGTTGGGCCGTCTGCTCTTAAAGGGACCGCCGCTCGGGGCGCGGGAGGCGGCGCCGCTGGAGCCAGCGCGGGGCGCGGGAGCCTGAGCAGGTTCGGGACGAGTGGCCGGGTGGGCTCGGGAGGAGCCGGGAGTTCCGCGGGGAGCGGGGGAGTTTAAGGAGGGCCCAGCTGCCCTGCGGGCAGAGTCCCGCCGGGCGGGCCCGCCCCCTCTCCCCAGTTCCCCGCTGCCGTGGCTGGGGCCGCCCGAGTTCATTCATTCCGGGTCTGCGGACTCCGCGCTCGGCGCCCTTCGGCGCGAACGAAGCCCAGCCCAGGGCCAAGCTGCCCTCTCCTCTGTCACACAGACTGGGGAAACTGAGGAAGCGACAGCTGAGCAAGGTCACTCCGCGGTCCGGAGCGAAGCCGCCTCACAGCAGCCTTCCTGCCCCCCACGGCCTCTCCGCGACCACCTTCCCGGGTCCGCACAGTGCGCGGGCTCTGCGGCCGGCCGGGTCGGGGCAGAGTCCAGCAGGGAGCGGTGGGGGGAAGGGCGAAGTGCCCGGAGACAGGCCGGGCTGCCAGGCGGGAGATCCGGATTCCACCAGGCTATCGCTAGCTGTGTGCCCGCAAGCAAATGCTTCACCTCGGACCCTAGTATCTTTCTCTGTAAAGTGCCAGTAATGACACCTGCCTCGAGATGCTGGGGAATTCAGGAAAATAAGGCAGAGGTGCCCGGCACAGAGCCTGGCACGCAGCGGGCGCTCAGTAGAGTGGGTTGGAGCTGGAGGGGCCCAGAGGGGATGGAGGCAGCCCGGAGGAAGCGGCAGCGGGCCAGGTCTCCGGGAATGAAAGGCCTCAGTGTCTGCGGCGTCCGCCCCGCCCCCTCTGCCCGCGGAGTTGTTTAGGGCGGACGTGCACACCTGGCCAAGTCCACGTCTACACCGGCCGACCAGGGCGGCGTAAAGTTGGGTGGAATCCCTAGCTCTAAGCCAGGAATGGCCAGGAGTGACCAGCTGGTGCTGGCATGGGCAGAGGCTCAGCCGGGGGCGGGATGGGGTGGGGCCCACTTCAGGACTGCGGTGCTGGAGCCCCGGAGCTGGGCTTGGCCGCCTGGCAAAGGACCCCACCCTTGGGGCCATCTGGATATTTCCTGCTTCCTCCCAGCTGACCCTTGAGGGAAGTGGGGGGCTGCGTAGAGCAAGAGGTGTTAGTCACTTGAGGGCAGGAGCTGGTTTACACCTAGTGGTGCTGGAGGCGCTTGGGAGGCCTGAGTCTGAGCGGGCAAAGCCCTTTCTGGGGCCCTGGGGTCCCAGTCCTGCTGCCCTGTTTCCTTCTGCCTAGGACTCTCCCGTCCTCAGTCACCTTGGGGAAGGGAGTGTGGATGGTCAGATTCCACCTTCCCAACTCTGGGTCAATAAGAACTAGAAAACATGTTGCCTGTGCCTCAGTCTCCCCACATGTACATGTGGCAGCCCTTAAAGTCACCTCATTTAACCCTCACACTACCACATGATGTTTGCACAATTATTAGCTCCAGTTTACAGATGGAAACTGAGACCAAGAGGGGGTAGGGGGGTAGGTGATGTCAGTAGCCTAAGGCCAGAAAGTGATGGTACCCGGACTTGACCCAGTGCTAACTCCAGAGCTACCTGTTGCTTAGAGCACACTGCCACCTCCAAGGTGAGCTCAGGGGGCCAGATTCCGGAAGGGAAGGGGACCCTGAGCAGGCAGCCTCAGCTACGTCTGAGAATCTGTGTCCTGGGCACAGGGGCCATGGCAGAGAAGGTGCTGGTAACGGGCGGGGCTGGCTACATCGGCAGCCACACAGTGCTCGAGCTGCTGGAGGCTGGCTACGCACCTGTGGTCATCGACAATTTCCACAACGCCTTCCGTGGTGAGCAGTGGTGGTGGGGATGGGGCTTCTCGAGGGGGTGGCAGAAGGAACACCCTGGGTTCTACCTCCACACCGAGGGTGTGCGTGTGTGTCTGGCTAGTCCCTGGGGACCCAGCACCCCATCTTCCTGACTTTGGTGGCCCCGTGTGCACCACCAGGAGGGGGCTCTATGCCTGAGAGCCTGCGCCGGGTACAGGAGCTGACAGGCCGTTCTGTGGAGTTTAAGGAGATGGACATCTTGGACCAGACAGCCCTACAGCGTCTCTTCAGAGAGGTGGGTGCCTGGCAGGCAGAGAGGCAAGGGGCACTGCCAAGGGCTAAGGCCAGTAAAGCAACCTCCGACCCCACCTTTGTCACTGCAGCACAGCTTTATGGCAGTCATCCACTTTGCGGGGCTCAAGGCCGTGGGCGAGTCGGTACAAAAGCCTCTGGATTATTACAGAGTTAACCTGACCGGGACCATCCAGCTTTTGGAGGTGAGAGGCATGGGGCAGGGACACAAACACTGGGAAGGTGCCTAGTTGGCCCTAGTCTGGCAGGCAGTGTGAAACAGAGCCTAAGCTGTGTCATCTTGGACACAGGGCTCTACCTCCCAGCCTCAGTTTCCCCATCTGTAAAGGAGGGTGCTCTTTAGCTCAGCCCCACCCTCCTGTGAAGGAGTAATGGTGTGACAGGTGGGAACGTGTGAGGAAGAGGCCACTGACACCTCCCCTCCACGGCTAGACCATGAGAGCCTGCGGGGTGAAGAACCTCGTGTTCAGCAGCTCCGCCACTGTGTACGGGAACCCCCAGTACCTGCCCCTGGATGAGGCCCACCCCACGGGGGGCTGTACCAACCCTTATGGCAAGTCCAAGTTCTTCATTGAGGAAATGATCCGGGACCTGTGCCAGGCAGACAAGGTGAGCGCCCCATTGACTCAGCCCCCACTCTGCTCATTGACTGACTGACTCCTCACAGCCCCTCTCCCCCGTGAGCCTGAGGGCATTCTGAGCACCCCCTCCAAGGAGGAAGCTAAGCTTCAGGAAGTTGCAGTGACTTGCCCAAGGTCACAACACTGGCAGCAAGGGCCCCAGCCCCTTCTCATTTCTAGAGAGAACAGGCATGGGGGTGAGGTAGAGGGCTCTGCATTCAGCTGCCTGCGTCCCTGCCCCCCACCGTCTGACCTGCACCCCACAGGCCTGGAATGCAGTGCTGCTGCGCTATTTCAACCCCACGGGTGCCCACGCCTCTGGCTGCATCGGTGAGGACCCCCAGGGCATCCCCAACAACCTCATGCCTTATGTCTCCCAGGTAAGGGAAAAGGGGGGTGGCCCTAGGGTTACGGCTGGTTTCCAGGACCTGGGAGGAGCTGACCTCACCTCCACCTTTAGGTGGCGATCGGGCGGCGGGAGGCCCTGAATGTCTTTGGCAATGACTATGACACAGAGGATGGCACAGGTGAGCCTAGGACCAGGAGGACCCAGGAGTAGGAGCCAGGAGGGAGACTGAGGTGGAACAAACTTCCCACCCAACCCCACCCTCTCCTGCAGGCGTCCGGGATTACATCCACGTGGTGGATCTGGCCAAAGGCCACATTGCAGCTTTGAGGAAGCTGAAGGAGCAGTGTGGCTGCCGGGTAGGCAGAGGAGGGAGAATCGAGGGTGGGGAGGGGCTGCACCTGGCAGACGGGCCCCTTCCACAAAGCCTGTTCTCTCCTGGGCAGATCTACAACCTGGGCACTGGCACAGGCTACTCAGTGCTGCAGATGGTCCGAGCCATGGAGAAGGCCTCCGGGAAGAAGGTAGGCTGGCTACCCACCCCACCCGACGCTCAGCAGCATTAGAGCCTTGGCTCTTCCCCCTCACCTGCCCAGTGGGCACCCCAGCATTGCCCAGTCTCCTCAGCCCAGCTAGCACCCCAGTGCCGGGTGCCCGTGAGCAAGACTTCTACACTTCTGCTGCTTGAGGACCTGGCTGGCAGCTGGGCAGGTGGGGCTCAGGGCCAGCTCAGCTGAGCCACACAACCTCCCCTTGCAGATCCCGTACAAGGTGGTGGCACGGCGGGAAGGTGATGTGGCTGCCTGTTACGCCAACCCCAGCCTGGCCCACGAGGAGCTGGGCTGGACAGCGGCCTTAGGGCTGGACAGGATGTGTGAGTGCTGCCTGACCCCTGGGAGAGAGGGACTAGGGAGGGGCTGATCAGATCTGGGCATGCCCACCCAGGGCTGCCTGAGAGGTTGGGGGAGGCCTTGCATTCCAGCGTGGACCTGACCACAACCTTGCTCTGTCACAGGTGAAGATCTATGGCGCTGGCAGAAGCAGAATCCCTCAGGCTTTGGTACGCAGGCCTGAACACCTGCCCCAACCATGGATCAGAAAAGGAAAAGAGAAGCAGCTGCCTGCTCTCCAGCCTCTGCCAGGACCCAGCGTCCAGAGCTTCTGGGCCAATTCAAGGCCTCCCCTACCTCAAACCCTGGCTGGGCCCACAAAGCCCACCAGGCATGAGGCCAAGGGCTCCACTGACCAGGAGTCAGGGGTCTCTAACTCACCTTCCACGGGGTCTGGGGACTCATCGGGACCACCAAGAGCAAGTGTGAGGGATCAGGGCTCTTCCATAAAAGCCCCCTTCTCCCAGGCACTAATTTATACTACTCTGAAGAAGCTTTCCAAAGTATTTAAAATAAAAAAGTTTTCTTACATTGGGGAAGATTCTTGGAGATGGTTGCTCTCTACCCTCTGGATATAATCAGCCAGGCCTGAGAGTTGAGGAAGCAATTAATTTCTTTAATTTTATCGGAATCCCGGATACAACAAGAAAAACACCCAAAACCACATGAAGACAGAAGACGAGACACAACTCCTCCCCCACCACCTCCCTGCCCTAGAGTGGGGACAAAGTGGGGGTGAGACAGCTGGGGGAGACCTTGAGCCTCAGTCCAGCCCTGTAGGCTCCAGGCCTACAGGGAGGAGGGTAATGGGGAGGCAGGGCCCAGCCCCCAAGTGGGGAGAACAGCTGAGGGAAGGCCCCCTCGAACGACTCCACCTCCTCGCCAGCACTCCTGCCCAGGGCAGGGAGCCCGCAGCAGCAAGGGGGCCCCGGGGCCATGGCCACATTCATGATTGAGAAGCAGCTAGAGTGGAGGCAGAGAGACACACACGATTATCTGGGCAGAATCCGTTGGGGTGGGGGCCTGGGAGGGCCCCATGGGCCAAACCCTGAGGTCACAGGAGGGGGCCCAAAGTGGGGCTCGTGAGTGAGGTCCTGAGTGAGTGGGTCAGTGGCTGGGCCCCTTTCTCCAGCTGCCTACAGCCCCTTCAGTACTGCTGCCAGGGGCGCCTGCCTCCCGGGAAACGGGATAAGCAAGCAGCCCGCCCCTGCTGCAGACAGGGCCAGGAGGCTGAGGCCAGGAAGAAAGGCCTGGCAGGTCTTGCCATCTGCCCCAGAGGCCTGTGGGATGAGGGCGGAGTGAGGAAGGGTGGGGACAGGGGCTCGACCGGCTCAGATCCAAGATGGTGCCACGCTTGCTTGCTGGGTTCCCCATGAGCTGGGGGGACTGTGCTGGAGGCCAGCAACTCTGGTTAGACAGGAGGTAGCAGCTTCTCAAGAAATTCCTTCACAGCTGCCATCTCCTGTGGGGAGCAAAGGGGGATCGTGAGAGGCCCCTGGCTGGAGAGAGGACGGAGGATGGACATGGGTGGGTGTGGTCCCCCCACTGACCTGAGGACAGGAGCTGTGCATGACACCCGGATACGTCTTGAACTGGACCCTGGCAGGTGTGACAACGGACCGGAGCTTCTCAGCTGTCAGGGCCCCAAACCGTACAGGCACCATGGGGTCCAGCTCCCCATGGCACTGAAGGATGGCCAGGTCCTTGGCACTGCCATTGGCTGCCTGTGGGCCAGACAGGACCCGGAGGACAAAGCCAGTGTTGCAGTTCAATCTCCAAGCCACAGGAGACCCAAAGGGCAGGAAGGGGTCTGTGGGGACACGCACCTGAGGGAAGGCCCGGTGCAGAGGCAGCCAACAGCTCAATGCCACAATGCCAGCCAGGGGGTGGGGGCAGGTGAGGGCTGTGTAGAGGGACAATGCCCCACCCTGGAGCAAGGAGAGAATGAGAGGTCATGAGGGCACGGCTCACCTTCCCAGCCCCACCCCCTCTCTCCCCTCACCTGTGAAAAGCCTCCCAGGACGATGCGATTGGCAGGGATCCCATTCTTCATCTCGTGCTCAATCAAGGCCTTGACTGGGGGAGGGGGTCAGTGGGTGGGGAGAAGCTGCTGAGGGGCCCAGAAAGGAAGCCTGGCAGAGGCACTGCCAGTGCTTTCCTGGGGGGTGAGACAGGGAGGATGCTGAGGGGAACTGGGGCCTTACTGTTCTCTGCTGCCTTCTTGATGCCAGCCTCATCCTCTGGGGCATCTGGACTCAGCCCCATCAGGTCAAACCTAGGGGAGCAGAGGTGTTGGCAGCTACTGGAAAACCCTGACCAGTCCCCTGTAGCTCCCTCAGCTCCAATCCCATCAGCACCATCCCCAAACTCACCAGGAGGGCATCACCATCTTCATGTTGAGTGTCACAGGGATCCTAGGCCTGGGGAGGGACAGCCAGAGGGCCATGATGCTCAGGAGGGATGAGAAAGCCACAGCAGAGAGCCCAGCGCAAGCAGAGTCACCCCCGGGGGGCCCCTCCCAGCAGGCAGGGCCTGTGTTTAAAGTGTTGCCAGGCAACCTGCCACGTGGGGCTGGAGCCTGTGGTTGAGGCATCAGCGCTAGGAAGGAGAAGCAGAGCCCAGCACTTGGCGTGACAGGGTCCCAGCAGCCGGTGAGTGCTTGGGGAAGGGGCACAGGGAGGTGCTGGCTTTAGGAGACCTCAGGTCTAGGAAGCCCTAGGGCTGGGGGCTGGTGCTGGGCCCCTGGGGGTGCCGTAGGAGCTGAGGCTGAAAATGGCACTTCTGGCTGCCCTAAGCCCCAGCCCCAGGATGCAGCTGACAGGAGAGAACAGGCCCAGGCCCGCAGGCCCACCGGCTGGCTGATCTCCAGCCTCAGCCCCTCCCTTGCTGGGGTGACACTCACGCATGGGGACAGATGTACTTGACGTGAGGGAGCCGGATGGTGGAGAGGGCGTCAGCCCAGCTGTGCCTGTAGGAGGGAAGGGAGAAAGGGACGGATGTAGGAAGAGAAAGGGAGGGCGGCAGCCTCTCCAGCCCTGCCTGCTGGGCTCGGAGCCCTCCCCGAGGAGCAGCCCTCCCGACTCACTCACCCTGTGTCTCCAAGTCCATGTAAAAAAATAACCTGGAAAAGGACGAGAAATGGGGAGATGGGGAGGTTCCCCCAGGTCCTGAACTTCTGCCCACCCCTTCCCAATGCCCAAGGATCTGGCGGGACCAAGGTAGCAGCCAAACAGGTTATGAACCCCCAAGGGAGCTTCCTGGCCTCTGGCTACTCCCTTCTCATCAGTGCCACCTCCATTTTCCCACACCTCCTCCACACCGGGTGAGCCCTGGTGGCTGCCACGGGTAAAAGGGGATCCTTACCGCAGCCGTTTCCCGCTCAGCTCCAGACACGGTGGCAGCATCGGTGAGCAGGGGCACAGACATGGTGTTACCACACATACACCGCAGGGCTCCACGGCGGGGGCCTGCACCACGGGGGAAGCGGTCAAGAGCAAGGCCAGGCAGAGGATAGACTCCTGGCTCAAAGGCCCCTCCCACACCATCAGCCCCAACACAGCACCCAGATTCCGTCCCGGGCACAAAGAGAAGTAGGCAAGTCTCCGGGCAGAGGGGTAGGAAGTTTGCCTCCACACCAGGGCTGAAAGGCAGAGGCAGCCACCCTAGTGGCCCAGAACTCGTGTCCCTGAGCTTGCTGGAGATAGGCAGAGGCAGGGCTTGGGGGCTTGGAGCTGTGGGGTGTCCCTGTGGCCTGCCCGCTGTCTCCTCAATGGCTACCTGCCTCTTCCCTGCTCTCCAATCAGCCCTTCTCTAGAGTCCTTGGGTCCTGTCCTCCCCAACTCCTGGCGCTACTGGGAAATGAAGGGGATAAAAATGACAAGGAAATGCGCTTCTAGTCCCTACTCCCCCCTTACCCCCAAATCTCCAACCTCCCTCCTCCCATCCAACCCCCATCCAACCTGCACAGCAGTTTCTGGCTCAGCCATTCTCACAGCCCCTGGGGGCTGCCCATGTCCCCAGGATGCATAACAACTCCTGTCCACCACCCACTCCAAACTGGTGCCCCCCCCCCCCAAGGAGCTACCTGCTGCTGTTGCCACTGACTCCAAATGGGCCCCCAGCTGACCACATTCTGGGACTCCCAAACACAAAAGAATGTCAGGCTGGCTGGCCCCTCCCCTTCCTTAGCATCCTCCAAACTCCCCGGAAGCTTCTACTACCTGCCTGTAAGTGCCTGCCCTTCCCACCGGCGCCCACCCCTCCCAACTGGCTTCCACCTTCTATCTCAGGTGTCCCTGAGGCACCTCCCACAGTGGGATCTTTCACCACTGACCCTGGGGCCCCTCCTCCCACTGGGGAATGCGCCTCCCGCCCTCAGCTGGGATTCCCTTCTCCACTATGTGGACTTCCACCTCTCAGTGGGGTGCCTTCCCCCTTGGCCTAGCGTCTCCCTCCCCAAGCTTAGAACTTCCACCCTGACCCAGGGTCTCCCACTCCCCACAATGGGAACTTCTGTTCTGACCAAGGGTCATCCCCTCCCCACAGTGACATTTTCTACCCTGACCCAGGACTCACACCTGCCCACAAAGGGGCTCTCTACCTCTGCCCCTGGGGAAGCTCCTGCCCCACAATGGGATCTTCCACTTCTGACCCCAAAGTCCCTCTCATCATACCCGGGCACTCCCTTGCCTAGCCCCGCCCCACTCCCAAAGTCCCCAAGACTGGACAGCGCCTTCGCACCTCACTCCCCGCCCCCATTCTTCACAATCGCGTCTCCCCTTCCCACTTCCCGGACCTTCCCAGCGCTCCGGCCTGCCCCACACCCCCTCCGTCCGCCGCCTGGCCCTAGCCCAGGGTACCTCCACTTTCTGGGGCTCTCGACACCGCTCGGGCGAGTCTCCTCTTTCTCCCGCACAGACACACACTCTTCCCCCTCTGCCGCCCCCGCCGGAACTTCCGTTCGAGTCCCGGGAACCCAGCCATCGCGCTGCCGGAAGTAGCCTGGCCAGTGATACGGAACCCGGAAGTGGGGACATGGCTTCGCTGAATGGAAGCTGCCATGTTGGACACGGTGGGGCCACTCCCTGTCATTCAGCCGCGGAATCGGAGAGTTCTTACCCGCTCCCACCTGCAGAATCTAGACCGCCACTTGCTACCACCACCCATGCGCCTCCTGGAGGAAAGCTGTCTGGAAGGAGAGGCATCCCTCATACTATTATTGGCATAAAGTTTACCACCTTCTAATCCCCGTGGGACACACTTCCTATGGCCTTGGGTATCCGTCGCTGGTTTTAATGCCCTATTCCAGGATCGTGAATGGAATCATACACCCCAAACCGAAAAGACCTTAGAGATCATCTAGTCCTCCAGTCTTCTTAAAGATGAGGAAACTGAGGCTCGGATAAGGGAAGTATAAACCTCAGATTACACTGTAATGCTGCCCTCTGGACCTGCTTCCTGAGCTATAAAACGGTAATAACCACTACCCTGCCTACTTCACAGCTTTGCTGGTAGCGTCAAATGAGGTCGAGTGAACAAGCCTTATACACTGTAAAATCACAGCGTGAGGCCTTAATCACTTTGAAAATGACCCTGAGAATATATGCAGGCCCTATCAGGATAGCTGGACAGATACTGGCTGGGTTGTTAGCACTGCCCTCCATAGGCAATGCCATGCAGACAGTGCACAAAATGCCACCACCAAATGAGCTCCATCACATAAGAACAAAAGGGGCTTCATTTGGTCATCGAGTCACCTTTGCTCCTTGCTGCACTGGTAAACTGGAACTAGGGCTTAGGGACCACAGAAAGGCTGGAAGGGAGGCTAACTTGAGTTGAAGGAGCAAGTCCCTGAGAGAACATGTGGGGATCTATACATAGGAAATGTACACATTTGTCTCTCAAGCTTAGGATTCATTCTCCCAGTTTAACCCATACTAGTTTTTTTCTAAACCCATTTCACTGTACACTGGTACTACATATTTCTTTAAACTGAAAGAACACAGTACAAACTTGGTAGCAACAAAGCACTTTTCCCTAGGCCTAAAACACCAGGATTCTGGGCAAGAAAACTTTGGGCCCAGGGGGCCACAGCAAGCCAAGGACTCAGGACTGGATGTCAAGAGAGAAAAGGGATAAAAGTGTAAAACAATACATCTGCCCCCACTCCCAACAGAATCCCTGCTGAATCTGCTTATAGAAGAATGGGCAATTCCTCCTGCATCCCAATCACCTGAGACTCTGCAGCACTTTCAGCAAATTCTTCAGAGTGAAGCTTCAAATTCAGAGGCTCAGTCCTGCCAGCTACCTGTGATTAGTGCTGTAATTAGTGGAATTAATAAAAAGGCAAGTCTGCTCTAAGATTTCTAACTTTATTTTCCCTCCTACTCCAAATTAAAACATAGCCCTTCTTTTTTTTTTTCCCCAGCATATTATGGGGGTACAAATGTTAAGGTTACACTTATTGCCCTTGCCCCCATCATAGCCCTTCTTACATCTCCAAAATGATCCAACTGAAATAAAATAGGCTGTGGCTGAGTGAGTAGGACTCTTAGTGCATCAAGAACTGTTTGCATTCTGGTTGACTTTGACTTTTAGAAACTTTGAGCCCTGACAAGGCTTGGTGGTGGCAGATTTTTCCCAGGACAGGCTGGAGAAAGAGTGATTATATCCTTCTAACGATAGTGTGGGCCGATCCCTCAGGGGAATTCTCTCAAGAGGATCAGATTCAACACTTATTCCCTTTATCACCCATTCCTATTTCTGCAAGGGAGAGAATACTGACCATCTCAAATCCTCTTTTTTGATACTTATCTTCAATTGCTACACTGACTTTCAAAATTTAACTCGAGAGTCTTTGGTCCACCTTCAGACAGCATGTGCTGCTCGCTTACTTTCCTCACCTTCATTTCTTCTTCACCTCCCTTATTTTTGCAAATGTCACTCCACAAATTATTTCCCTTTGTGAGAAATGGAATAAAGGTTTTTATATATGGGTGTAGGAGTGTTTCTAACCTACTGTACAGGATTAAGCTTGGCCTTTCCAGGAGAAACTAACCTAATCTTGATTTAATTAGGGCATTTCTTAAGCTCTACCTAGTCCGAAACAGTAATAAAAATTTCAAAGTTCAATACAATTCCCAGTAAAATGAAATTTTCATCAACACTATCAAGAACTCAAGAGAAAATATAAACATTAAGTCTGGCAAGGATTTATTAGGAAGCTTATTAGTCACAGTGAATAAAAGCCATGAAAAGAAGAACTCAGAGATCTCCAAATTCTAGCACTGGGCTTACAAAACTAGTTAGAAGCTAATAAACATTACGGAGGTTCCAAGGGGAATCTTAACGAAGTCTCAATCTTACCCCAACCAAGCTACCCACAAACACAGAAATGATTCCCATGCTCTCCCTAGATTGCTCAGCTAGGCAGATGGAAAGGAGACCTCCCCAAGCTATCACACATCAGAGCAAGAGACTCCTGCCCTTCTAGCTGTAACCACGGGACACCCATGTGTGACAGACAACTCCAAGCTAGGCAACTTGACAAGAATGCTGAATGATGACAGGGAAAAGGAGCAAGCAGGAACAAGTGTTTCTAGTTGGAGACCCTCCTGATGGCTAATACAAACACAATCCTGTGGCTTCAGAAAGTTCCTACAGCCCAGAAATAGTTTCCATTTTTTTAAAAAACAAGTCACACAAAAATCCTGCCACAAAGCAACAAGACACTTGGAAGCCCATGGCCACATCAACTGGAAAAGCAAGCATTATCCATGACTGCCAGATGCCACCCGGCCCAAGCCCCGATTTCTGCAGTGCCCTAGAGAACCACGATTGTCCCTCAGTACCCACACAACCCTCCCAGTGGTGTGGTATCTTCCGTAGGCCAGGTTTCTGCAGCACGCCCCAAAGACAAAGCTTGGCAGAGGTGGTGGCAGCCAACTCTCTCTGGAGCCTCATCCCTTTGTTCTTCCCAACAGGTAGTTGTACATCTTCACTGACACAGCACCTCTGTGGGAGCCTTGGCCAGCACTTAGGAAATGAAGTGTGTCTGTGGGGTCACCTGATGGACCCTGTGGTCTGCTGGGTTGGCTGATGCTTCATAATTGCAGATGGTCACCTCATGTCGACGAAGCTGCAAGAAAATCAAGAGGCTGGGTCAGCTAGCCATCAAAGAACTATCCTGTCCCAGACTACACACATTGCAGCAGTCCTCATTCAGGTTCATTTCTAGAAATCATCATCTAATATCACCCCTCTTCTGGTATTTTTATCTTGAGAAGCCTACAAAGATCATTATCTATGATTCACCCTGCAAGTCTAAAGATTCATTCTCCCTACTTTAATGGGGGAACCATGAGAACAGGAACTTGCCTGTCTTGTTTATCATCCTATCTCTGGTGCCCAGAACAGGAAAGAATGTCAAAAGTGTTGAATGAAGGAAAGAATTTGAAAGTGAAAAACTGAATTAATATAAACTACATAATTTCAATCTCCTTAAAAATACTTATAGTCTGTCAAATGAGACAAACAGTTTACAGTGATGAAACCAAGAAAAATTATAAACAGACTGTGACCAACTGATATCTCACTTGCTCTTTTCCCTACCCTGAAAGCTGAGAGAGAGAGAGAGAAGAGAGAGAGAGAAAGAAAGAGAGAGAGAGAGAAAGAAAGAGAGAGAGAGAGATGGGAGAGAGAGAGAGAGCGATAGATATGAGGGGATGGCCTTTCCAAACCCATCTTACCTCAGTCCATTCTCCTCTCAGGCCAATATAAAAGACCTTTGTGGTATCTGCTCCAAAGTTTTTTGAAATATGAATGGAGAGATGATACACATTTGAAAAACGAGAAATTCTAGAGGGTGAAAGCAATAGGGAGAGGAGACATAGGTTACATTTCAGTAAGTGTCCCACCACCATGAATTGTTTATTCAATTCCAACTTGTGGTAAAACCCAGGCAAATGTCAGAGAACACTCTTGGGTTCTTCCTTCTCACTATTCTCCTCTGGACAAGCAATTAAGTCAATGAACATTTACTGAGCACCTGCCAGATTCCGTCAAGAAGTAGGGACGGACAGATGAATAAACACTGCTCTTGCCCTCAATGAACAGGAATGAGAAATGCCGCATAACCTAGCAGGGATTCCAAAGCACATTTAGTGTTGACCTTTTTCCCTTAGGAAAAAAGGAAAACTAGTGAAGAGATGAGGTGGTCCCATATAACTCAGCCTGCTGTAAGCTCACTATGCAAAGAGGAATTCTGAAAACATCTTTAAAATCACCCTAGGAGCTCATTCAAATCTGCCAATTGCTTACAAGTTAACAAGTCTGTGTCTTCCACTGAATCTCTGCCAAAAATTGACAGAGATTTGATCCAAGCCAAGGATCAAACCTCCTCCACTGTTTAAAGTCGTTTCCAATACTAAGAGAAGATAGTAGGAGGGAGACTGACCAAAAATAAATGGCAAGCCCTGTAAGCACCGATGCATACATGCTTTGTGCAAATGAGGGAGCACCTATGTTCCTCAGAAGCAGCCACAGAGACTGGAAGACAGGTCCCATGCTTACTTTGTGGCATACTCTAATTCTCCTGTAAGATCCCGATTCAGACTAAACGTCTGATCTGGCTCCCTTTCTGTATCATCAAAGGACATCTGTGGAATGTTCTTGTACCTGAGAAAGGAAAAGGAAAAACAGTTTTAAAAAATGTACACTATCATGCTTTTCAGCTTTTC
>VSMD01010887.1:0-82195 GCA_008750895.1 Mirza zaza
TTTGAGACAGAGTCTCACTTTATTGCCCAGGCTAGAGTGAGTGCCATGGCGTCAGCCTAGCTCACAGCAACCTCAAACTCCTGGGCTCAAGCTATCCTGCTGCCTCAGCCTCCCAAGTAGCTGGGACTACAGGCATGTGCCACCATGCCCGGCTAATTTTTTTCTATATATATTAATTGGCCAATTAATTTCTTTCTATTTATAGTAGAGACGGTGTCTCGCTCTTGCTCAGGCTGGTCTCAAACTCCTGAGCTCAAACGATCCGCCCACCTCGGCCTCCCAGAGAGCTAGGATTACAGGCGTGAGCCACTGTGCCCGGCCAAGAATGATATTTCTTAATGGGTTTCCTGGGAATGTTCTCAAAGGGATTCAGGTATCTGCAGGTTTCTAAGCCACAGCTCAAGCAAGGTATCTGATAGATTGATCAGTGTTTTAAACATGTCTGTGTTTTAGACATAACTGCCTTTCCAGCTGTGAACTAGATTTGGTATTTTGTTCTGCAACCTTGCCCTTTTTGTGAAAGGTTCCTTACTTCTCTTGATTAGTATTTCTACCAGACTTAATCTTTTAAACTATATGAATTGGCAAAAGCATTTTCTCATCTAGCTTGTGATGATTTAATGAAAAGAGGTCCAGGCAGAAGATGAAGTTGTAAATAGTATTTATAACCAGTCCTAGAGAGTGAAACTTGGGGGCTATGTCAGTGTGTTATTGTTTCAACTTTCTTTCTCTAAAATAAGTGGTCTGGAAGGTTTGTAAATGAAATTTTATGTATCTTCATACAGTGTCATTAGATTAGATGACTTACCCACAGCCAGGGCCCATAATTCATCTCTTCTGGTTTTGACTGTATTTATAATTGCAATCTTTCAATTCCTGAAATGTATTCATATTACATTTCTTTCTGCTTAATTGATAGGATTTTCCACCATGACTTCTTCTATCTAGTTGAAAAACTTTGTTTTACAACTATATTATTTAATTTCAAAAATGTGTTTATAAATTAGGGAAATATGCTTTGCACCCTGTTCTCCCACAGGCGATTTATGATGCCACCTCAAAATTGCCAAGCACTATGCACACGACAAAAAATGAGGTAGATCTTTATGTTCTGATAAAAATCTACAAGACATAAAGTGGGAGGAGAAAAGCTGAGTTCAGAACAAGTTGTAGCAAATGTAGAACACCTTAAAGAAGATATATATTTATATATATTTATATATTAAAATTACATTTTTTCTGTGAATTACATGTTCATTTAGTTCATGAAATTCATTGTTACCTTCTTTATTAATTTCTTTCTTACTCTTGCTAGAATATTGTGAATTAGGAATTTTATTCTGTTGCATGGTATTTCATCCCCCTGCCCCTTTGTATGTGATATTTTTATTTATTTTGTGGGGGAAAGAGGCTTGCCCTGTTGTCCCAGCTAGAGTGCCCTGACGTCAGCCTAGCTCACAGTAACCTCAAACTCCTGGGCTCATGTGGTTCTTCTGCCTCAGCCTCCCAAGTAGCTGGGACTACAGGTGTGTGCCACCATGCCCAGGTCATTTTTTCTGTTTTTAGTAGAGACCAGGTCTCACTCTTGCTTAGGCTGGTCTCAAACTCCTGACCTCAAGAGATCCTCCCACCTTGACCTCGTGGAGTGCTAGGATTACAGGCATGAGCCACTGCACCCTGCCTTGTTATTATTTTTTTAATTATTTAATTTTTTTCCCAGCATATTGTGGGGGTACAAATGTTAAAGTTACGTATATTATCCTTGCCTCCCCCACCCCGCCCCAGTCAGAACTTCAGGCGTGGCCATTTTTTGAGATGGGGTTTCCCTCTTTTGCCTGGGCTAGAGAGTAGTGGCATTATCATAGCTCGCTGCAAACCAAACTCCTTTGGCTCAAGCAATCCTCCTGCCTCAGCTTCTCAAGTAGCTGGGTCTCTAGGTGCACACCTGGCTAATGTTTTTATTTTTCGTAGAGACGGGTCTCAGTGGGTCTCAGTATTGCCCAGGCTGGTCTCCAACTCCTCGGCTTTCAAGTAGTGCTCCTGTCTCAGCTTCCCGAAGTGCTAGGATTATAGGTGTGAGCCACTGCTCCTGGCCAATATTGTTTATTATATAGGGTGTCCCAAAAGTTGCCATACATAGGGAAAATGGGACATATAGCTGAATGTACCTTTATTTACAAAATATTCATTACAGAATTTTTCCTTTGTATGAAGACTTTTGGGACACTCTGTGTTTTAGCTTTTGGGTAGTATACATTTGTCAGATTTTGTGGCTTTGGGTTTTGTTTGTTGGTTAGAAAGGCCTTCCTCATTCCAGAGTTATAAATATTTTACTCATTCTTTCTCCTGGAATCTTGATTGATTTTTAAAAAGTTTGAATCTTTTACCCATTGGTTTTTGTTATGATGAAAACATCTATTTTATTTTTCCCAAAGTTACCCAAATGTCTCAATACCATTTAAAAATAATTCAGGCCAGGTGTGATGTTTCACGCCTGTATTCCTAGCACTTTGGGAGGCTGAGGTGGGAGGATTGCTTGAGGCCAGGAGTTCAAGACTAGCTTGAGGGCCGGGCGCGGTGGCTCACGCCTGTAATCCTAGTACTCTGAGAGGCCGAGGCGGGCGGATTGCTCGAGGTCAGGAGTTCGAAACCAGCCTGAGCAAGAGCGAGACACCGTCTCTACTATAAATAGAAAGAAATTAATTGGCCAACTAATATATATAGAAAAAATCAGCCGGACATGGTGGCGCATGCCTGTAGTCCCAGCTACTCGGGAGGCTGAGGCAGTAGGATTGCTTGAGCCCAGGAGTTTGAGGGTTGCTGTGAGCTAGGCTGACGCCATGGCATTCACTCTAGCCTGGGCAACAAAGTGAGACTCTGTATCAAAAAAAAAAACGACCAGCTTGAGCAACATAGGGAGACCCTGTCTCTACGTAAAATACAAAAAATTAAATGGGAGTGGTGGTTCACATTTATAGTCCCAGCTACTTGGGGAGGTTGAGACAGGAGGATCTCTTGAGCCCAAGAGTTTGAGATTGCAGTGAACTATGATGATGCCAGTACAGGCTAGCCTAGGGGACAGAGCAAGACACTCTCTCAAACAAAAACAAACAGCCGCTTTTCTCCTCCTATTTGTAAATTCTTTTTTTTTTTGAGACAGTCTCACATTATTGCCCAGGCTAGAGTGAGTGCCGTGGCGTCAGCCTAGCTCACAGCAACCTCAAACTCCTGGGCTCAAGCAATCCTGCTGCCTCAGCCTCCCAAGTAGCTGGGACTACAGGCATGCGCCACCATGCCCAGCTAATTTTTTATATAAATATTAGTTGGCCAATTAATTTCTTTCTATTTATAGTAGAGATGGGGTCTCGCTCTTGCTCAGGCTGGTCTCGAACTCCTGAGTTCAAACAATCCGCCCGCCTAGGCCTCCCAGAGTGCTAGGATTACAGATGTGAGCCACCGCTCCCGGCCTTAAAATATCTTCTCTATGTTGATTATTGTAGTTTTTTTTTTTTTTTTGAGACAGAATCTTGCTTTGTTGTCCAGGCTAGAGTGAGTGCCGTGGCATCAGCCTAGCTCACAGCAACCTCAAACTCCTGGGCTCAAGCAGTCCTGCTGCCTCAGCCTCCCAAGTAGCTGGGACTACAGGCATGCGCCACCATGCCCAGCTAATTTTTATATATATATAAATATTAGTTGGCCAGTTAATTTCTTTCTATTTTTATAGTAGAGACGGGGTCTCGCTCAGGCTGGTTTTGAACTCCTGACCTTGAGCAATCCGCCTGCCTCGGCCTCCCAGAGAGCTAGGATTACAGGCGTGAGCCACTGCGCCCGGCCAATTATTGTAGTTTTAAAATGAACTTTAATGTTGGTGGTTGTAGTGTTTTCTTGTTGTTCCCCTCCAGTTTTCTTTCTTTTTCTTACTTCTGTAGACTACCTGTAGGTCACCACCACCCCCATTTTAAAAGTTTCGTTTTTGAATGCCGCCTTTTATTTTTGAGGTAGACTTTAGTATAATTTTATACTTTTAACCCCTTTCCCCTACAACAGAATACATAAACACACTCCTTCAATATGTTAGTGGGAGCCCATTGAAATCATAGGTTAATTTTAGGGGCACATTGAAATTTTTATAGTTTCAATGCCTATCTAAGAACGTGATTTCCATTTTCCTAAATTTTCTATTTATATTTATTAGAGTTTCAAAAGATTTCTACACATAGGCCCTGCACATTTCTTTGTTGAGGAAATTTGTAGGAGAGTTTCTTGGTAGTTATTGTAAGTAGAATATTTTTTTGTCCAATTTATTTTCCAGCTTTTTGTTGTTTATATCTAGAAAGCTAATTATTAGTTAATTTGCCACCTTAGCAAATCTTTGACTAAACCTTTTTTTAAAATTTCTATTTTAGGCTGGATTGCTTTTGAATATCAGTTCTTCAAATAGTGCTTTTACTGCTCAGAGCATCTTGCTACTACCTCTACCCTCCCCCCCTTTATTTTACGTGTAATTTATGGCATTCCTGTTTTTTTTTATTATATGATGTCTGTTTTTTATTTTGTCAGAGATGTACAGATAACTTTTTAAGATTCTGAGCACATTTCAGATGTGTTATACTCCCTGGTTATTTATTGGTGATTATTAAATGTAAACATATTAGACTGTGAATGAACAGAATGAGTGACCATTTTATAATGATGCCTTGAAATCGTCTGTGTTCGTGTGTGTGTGTGTGTGTGTGTGTGTGTGTGTGTGTGTGTGTGTGTGTATGAAGAAGACAAAGAAATGTCAAAGATTTTGTTCTGAGAAATATGAGTCCTGGGCCAGATGAATGTGAATAGGAAGAGAGATGGTCTAAATCCCCAATGTTTGGGACTAACAAGAGGATGATAGAAGTTATGGAAACTTAAAGACATAAAAGAACCAACAACAACAACAACAAAAAAGAAACTTAAAGGCATAAAGCCCCTCCATACATGTGCAGACAAATGTGGCCATTGTTATCCTTGTCTTCAAAAGATTTTAGCAAAGATCCAATTCTGTCATTTTGGTCTCTTGAGCAGATAGGTACCTAGCACTTATACTGGTGGTTTGGAGAGTACAAAAATACTTTTAAAACTTTTGACTGTGTCCTGTATCAAATGGGCTCAATTTTATAGAGCTCTGGCTATTGGAAGTACCTTTTCTCTAGAATTTAGGGTTTGGGGATTAGATTTTAGGGAGTTAGATCATTAGAAATTGTCCGCTGCAGTCCAAATACATTTTAAGGAGGAGGCGTTAGGTCCTTAATTTAATAAATATGGTGGAAAGATATTAGCAATAAGAATAGATGTCCAGAGCTGTGTTTTCACTTCAAGTTTGTGAAAAGTGTGCATCCAAACTAAGTTGATGCTGATCTTTATGATGGAAGTGTTTGTGGGGAAGGTAGAAACACTGATTTTTAGGTAGAAAAAAATATTTTCATTATAATGAAAACTAAAATTTTCTAGCGGCATGGAGTTATGACTTAAACTAATCAACGATATGTATTATACGGAAACTAGAAAGATTGGCAAGACTTTCCAAACTCTGTTAAAGTTGCTTTTTGGGCAGAGTGCTGTGGCTCATGCCTGTAATCCTAGCACTCTGGGAGGCCGAGGTGGGAGGATTGCTTGAGCTCAGGAGTTCTTGACCAGCCTGAGCAAGAGCAAGACTCTGTCTCTACTAAAAATACAAAGAAATTAATTGGCCAACTAAAAATATATAGAAAAAATTAGCTGGGCATGGTGGTGCATGCCTGTAGTCCCAGCTACGCAGGAGGCTGAGGCAGAAGGATTGCTTGAGCCCAGGAGTTTGAGGTTACTGTGAGCTAGGCTGACGCCACGGCATTCTAGCCAGGGCAACAGAGTGAGACTCTGTCTCAAAAAAAAAAAAAAGTTGTTTTTTGAAGGACTAGACAATGTTGGTGAAAGTTGAAACTATGACTAACTTCTGATAGCAAGATATGCTTTACTAATATTCATGAACTTGGAAATTCTCAGTTTCTGAAGTATTCATTAAAAATGGCAAGAATAGCATGTATATAAATTTGCTTGTAACCCATAACTATGAAAGTGCTGACCAAAGTGTTTGCTGAATGTGAGTGTGCACTTCAAGAAATAGAAAAACTGGCCAGGAAGTTGTTACTACAGCATGGTCACGTAATTAAAGCCTGAACTGGAGTGGCAGCTCTTAATTTTTAGATTTGGAATTGCAAGGCAGGAGCTGCTATAACACTCTTGAAGAAGGTATCCTGAGTTTTAGTCCTCGATGAGAGTATTTGCATGGAAATGTCTCACAGCACACAAATAAATGAGATAACAGGCAGTTGGAGCTGGAAAACAGAGCTAAATTACAAAATAATGTAGTTGAGTAACAAATGTGGTGGGAGGGCACTGCCAGACTTGAAATTTATGAATTACCTACATTCTGTGGTTGGTTATCCTATATTGTTGAAGAAAATAAAATGACAGATTTTATTTTCATTCCCATCTGTTTCCTTCTTCTGCAAGACTTTCTGTAGTTCCAAAGATTTTTAGGGGTTGTGGTGCTGATCTACTTGCTTTTAGGTTTTCCTACTGCAAATTTATGTTTCATAGTCTAATTTCCTTAGAATAATATCTGACACATAGCGAGCATTATAAATATTGTTGCTTTTTTATTACTGTTAATCCTCTTCAATCTGCTTTATAAATTAAAAAAAAATTTGTTTCAATTTTGTCTTTTCCCTTTAGTCTCTTTTTTCTTGTGGGTTTATGCTTATAAATCTTTAGTGTTACTTAATGGAATTTTGGAAAGGAGTGAGATAAACAGATGTTCAGTTGTGCCATGCTTTGACCAGATAATGCATGCATCTGTATATATAGCTAATTTTTAGTGGACATTATGGAGTCTAGTGTGATAAAGATGGTTTAGAAAAGTATTCACTAAGTACCCAATGATTTAAAGTATGTGTTTAAGCATTTGACTAATACAGAATGTCATTTCATGTTAATGTAGTAATACAAGTGCCAAGGACTGCTTGCCTAAGGTTACATAGTGGTAGAATAAGTATTTGAACAACAGTAATTCAACACTGGAGTCCTTTGCTTTCTTCAGTATGTCAAATCTTATGGTTTTTTTCAACTGTATTAATCAAATTGAAGTTATAGTGAAAAGTCTAATTTTGATATTAATTTTAGGGTTAAAGAACAACTGCTTTTTACTGAGAATCTATTTATTTTCATTCCAAAATAGTTTTGAGGCAATGTATTATACTTAACTATAGCCCCCCCTTTTATAAGGGAAGAGAAGTAGGCAGGAAAAAGATGATTAAGTTAATGACAAAGATGATATCCAAAATGTCACTCATTTTACAAAAAGGTGGACTGTAATATTTATAGTGTTTATAACGAAATTAAATTCTTACTCTGTGCCAGGTACTGTGCTCAACATTGGTTATTTTATTGTTTGGTATGTAGGTATGATACCATAATTAACTCCATTAAGTTAAAACTATGCTCAATATACAAGTGTTAGAGCTGGTGGGATATGAATCCCTGGTGTCCAGATTCCAGAGCTTGAATTCATATGTCACCATACTGAATACTGAACTCTTAGTCAAAATAGTAAAGACTGCCACGCTCTCTAATGTGGTGTTCCAGGGATATACATTTACTTTTGCTAATTTCGAGATAGGTGATACTATGTGAAAAATGAGATTTTCAGAGAGGCTAAGTAATTTATAAGATCATATATCTCATGAATGGTGGAGATGGAAATTAGACCCATATCTGCCTAATTCAAAACCCTGTGTTCTTTCAGCACTCTATATTGTCTTTGTATTTCTAATATAGCATTTTACAGTTATGCAACATTTAACTTAATATTGATAATGCTTGTAATAATGTTTTTGTGTTTTGAAGGGATTTATCAAAGATGTTCATGAAGATTCCCTCACAGTTGTTTTTGAAAATAAGTAAGTTATTTTTATTGACATCTTAACTTTAGAGATTGGTAGTGCCTAACTGTTTGTCTTTGGGTGTTTCTGCTGCCAGTGGGAAAATGATTTTGCTTTTGTTGGGGGGAGGGAGCATGCTTTGGTTGTTTGATCATCTTACGAGTTCAGGTAAGCCTGTTTTTGATAATTCTTCATCTGTTTTTCTGTCCACATTTATTTGTCACTTATTTTATAACCCACTTCTTTGCCAGAACATGTATGGACATGAATCATTAAGTAGTTTTTGCAGAAATAGTGGTTCAGTTAAAATATGCTTAATTTTGTTTTTTGGAGATAGAGTATTACTCTGTTCCCCAGGCTAGAGTGCCATGGCATCAGCCTAGCTTACAGCAACCTCAAACTCCTGGGCTCAAGCAGTCCTTCTGTCTCAGCCTCCTGAGTAGCTGGTACTACAGGCATGCGCCACCATGCCTGGCTAATTTTTTCTTTATATATTTTTAGTTGGCCAATTTCTTTCTTTTTGTAGTAGAGATGGGGTCTTGCTCTTGCTCACTCACACTGGTCTCGAACTCCTGACCGTGAGCCACCGCACCCGGCCTGATATGCTTAATTCTTAAAAGTCTAGCATGTTGAAATGATGTTGTAGAAGGCCTTCCAAATGGCTACTGGTAATCACAAAATTTAATATTAGGCCATCTTTAATTGTTTGATGTTAATAATCAATTTTATAGATACTGTTAGAGTTAAGTAGTCTAAAAATGGGAAAGACAGTATGCTGGGCTTGGTTAGGAAGGGTTATAAAAGAGCATTGTTAAATTCGAAGGTCAGAAAGGAGTGTTCAACTTCCACTTTTAAGCTGCTTCTGAAACAACCTGTAAAGATCTTTGCTTGGCAGCTGCTTCTGTCTTTGAGGAGCTCTATTTAGATGGTGAGAGCAAAAAGAAAGCACCCCCAAATCTTTTACTTGTCAGCTGCTACTTTGCCCAGTATTCACAGATAGAAACTTAAGGAACATTTTATGTGCTAGTATACCTCCCAGGCATAATATATGACCTTTGTGAACTTCAGAGTAATGAGGAATTTTTGACTTTATAAATTCAGTTTATAGGCCAGATGTTGGTGGCTCACGACTGTAATCCTAGCACTCTGGAAGGCCTAAAGGGGAGGATCGCTCAAGGTCAGGAGTTGGAGACCAGCCTGAGCAAGGGTCAGACCCTGTCTCTACTAAAAAAAAAAATATGGAAAGAAATTAGCTGGACAACTAAAAATATATAGAAAAAATTAGCCAGGCATGGTGGTGCATACCTGTAGTCACAGCTACTCGGGAGGCTGAGACAGTAGGATGCTTAAGCCCAGGAGTTTGAGGTTGGTGTGAGGTAGGCTGACGCCACGGCACTCTACCCTGAGCAACAGAGTGAGACTCTTGTCTCAAAAAAGAAAACACAAACAAACAAAAAAACCAAATTCAGCTTACAAAATACAACACAAAAAATGCCAGTTAAGCAGTGGTTAGATTAGTAGTTTAATATATTCATATTTATGTCAAAGATTAAAAGTAAGCTTTTTGTAGGTTCTGGTTATAGTATGTATTTTCATTGTAGAAAAGATAAATTGAATGTGAGAAAATGAAATCTTTTGTAATTCAGCTATTCAAAATAATTGCCAGTTAATTTTTTTGTATTTTTGTAAACATACTAAAAATGATTTTGTAGTTTATATTGTTTTATAATCTGTGAGATTGTGTTCTTTCTTTGACAGGTCATATAGTTATAAAGTGTTTGAAATAAATTGATCTCACTACTGTTTGGCAGCTGTGTGGATGTGACATTTCAAATCTAAGTCATTACTGTGGGCTTAGCCTATTTCATTTGCAGAATAATGTATGTACTATTATTAGAATAATTAATTTAGAAGATAATATGTAATTATCAATGATGTTAATTATAAACTTTGTCAAGAGCCATGCAAAATCTGTTCAACCTCAGTAACTTACTTGGGAAAGTTAAATGATTAACTTAAAAAGTATATATAGCACTAAGCATGGACTATATAGATTTCATGTTAGGGGCATATTTTAAAATTGTTGATACCTTTTCTAATCCTTCAGTTGGCAACCAGAACGCCAGGTTCCATTTAACGAAGTTAGATTACCACCACCACCTGATATAAAAAAAGAAATCAGTGAAGGAGATGAAGTAGAGGTATGTATTTTTAATTTTATTTTCTTGGGCCTATTTTTTTGGCTTGAATAAATATTCTTGTAGGAAAAATTTAATTCTTTCTATTGGTGGTGATGGCTGTGTAATGTAACAGTGTTTGAGTTTTGGAGTTAGAACTGGTCACAGCTCTCCCATGTTTAGTTTTGTGGAATTGATAATGTTTCTTTATCATTGTAATGAAAATTGAAAGATAAGGATGATAGTGCATTTGTATTGATTTTAAAAGAACCTGGCACACTTGTTTTGTTGTGTTTTTTTTTTTTTGTTTTTTTTTTTGAGACAGAGTCTCACTCTGTTGACCAGGCTAGAATGCCGTGGCATCAGCCTAGCTCACAGCAACCTCAAACTCCTGGGCTCAAGCAGTCCTTCTGCCTCAGCCTCCCGAGTAGCTGGGACTACAGGCATGCGCCACCATGCCCGGCTAATTTTTTCTGTACATTTTTAGGTGACCAATTAATTTCTTTCTATTTTTAGTAGAGATGTGGTTTCTAACTCCTGACCTTGAGCGATCCTACCCCCTCGGCCTCCCAGAGTGCTAGGATTACAGGCATGAGCCACCTCGCCCAGCCCACACTATTTTCTTTTTTGCTAATTACTTTAAAATTTGTCTTGTGAATTTTGCCTCAATATCTTTGAAAAATATTGTAGTTTATTATAGTGGTCATTAATATAGTTTATATATAATAATGTGAAATATTATAATTAGCATACTGCCTTATGGAATATTCTAGAAATGTCTGTGGAAAATTTTGAAAAGTACAGAAAAGAAAAAAAATCACCACTCAGATTTTAAAACCTCCATTCGTGGTTTGCATATTATTCTAGGCTTTTTCTCCCACCCTCCCACCCCCAACAAAAATCGGATCATTATACTGCTTTCTTATATCTTGCTTTGTTTCATGCTTATTATATCTTGGATGTCTGTCTCTTCAGTGTTACCGTTCTTTGCTTTTATTAATAGAAAAGAAACTGGGAAGTAATGGTCAAATACAGGTGCAATGACAGAAAATTTGATTTCTGGTTTTGAAGAAATTTGTACCATTCCTCTTAAGTGCTCAAATATGCTGTATGTATATTTCTCACAGGAAGTTGGTTTGATAGTATTGAAAGATTTTCAAGTCTCATTTGTACCTACTTTATATAGGGTGGTAGGATAGGAGAGCCTTTACTGATGAAGTAGCTATTTAGGTCTAGTGCAGTGGATCAGAGGTATAATCCTAGCACTTTGGGAGGCCTAAGTGGGAAGATTGCTTTAGGCCAGGAGTTTGAGACCAGCCTAGGTAACAGCAAGACCTCATCTCTAGAAAATGAACCAGATGTGGTGGTGTGCACCTGGAGTCCCAGCTACTGGGGAGGATGAGGCTGGAGGATCACTTGAACCAGTTTGAGATTGCAGTGAGCTATGATGACTCCTTATTTCCAAAAAAAAAAAAAAAAAACAACACCTACAGTAATTGAGGCAGTGTCATATCAGTGAAAGAATGGACAAATAGAACAGTGGAAGAGAATGGAGAGCCCCTAAATTGACCCACATAAATATAGTCATCTGATGTTTGACAAAAGAGTAAAGGTAATATATGACGTGAAGATGGTCTTTTAACAACTGGTGCTGAAACAACTGGACATCTCCATGCAAAAAAAAAAAAAAAAAAAAACCACAGCCTGAAATTCTGACAAAAATTAACTTAAAATGAATCACAGAACTAAATGTAAGACACTACAGTATTAGTAAAAGGAAATTGCTGTCTGAATATTTTTATTAGCACTTTAAAAGCATATATTCTGTGCTAGACACTGTAGTGAGCACTTTGCAAGTAATTTTGTTATCTGCCAATTTTTTCATTTTTTTAAATAATTTTCTTTGAGTTCTCATTAATCCTAGATATTGTGCTAGGAATCTAAAGAATTACATCACTTTAACCCCTGACAACCTAAACTTGCTTTCATTTTGAAATTCTGCCTGGATTTTAATTACTTGCCCCAAGTTCACTGTGCCTTGTTTTGCTTTTGCTAAAGCAAAGTATATTATAGCTTAATTGTGTCAGGGCTCCATGAGCCAACTTTCTAATGTTACGGTGCTCACTTTACTCACTTTTTTCTTATAGCTGACTTCATCAGAGTGGGTACTAAGACTTTTTTGTGAAGGAGAGCTGTTACTACAGTCTAGGTGTGTGTATTAGTGTTCTTGAAGAAAATGTCACCAGTGGCATGGGGAGAAACGACGAAACAGTGGCAAAGTGACTGCTGCTAATCAAGAAGTGTGAAGTAGAAGTAGGGTACTTGGTGGGTGCTATATATGGCAGTGATGCTGCTGATTACTATTCCCTGATCATTTGGACTTTAGAGTCCTTTCAGAATATTTTCCTCAATAGTATATATTTTTTTCTTCTTTTTTTTTTTTTCCGAGACAGTCTCGCTTTGTCGTCCAGGCTAGAGAGTGCCGTGGCATCAGCCTAGCTCACAGCCAACCTCATATTCCTGGGCTCAAGCAATCTTCCTGCCTCAGCCTCCCGAGTAGGTGGGACTACAGGCATGCGCCACCATGCCCGGCTAATATTTTTTTTCTATATATATGTTAATTGGCCAGTTAATTTCTATTTATGGTAGAGACGGAGTCTCGCTCTTGCTCAGGCTGGTTTTGAACTTCTGACCTCGAGCAGTCAACCCGCCTCGGCCTCACAGAGAGCTAGGATTACAGGTGTGAGCCACTGTGCCCAGCCGATAGTATATTTTCTATACTATTTAGGTCCGGTGCAGTG
Source organism: Mirza zaza (assembly GCA_008750895.1). Classification (NCBI taxonomy): domain Eukaryota; kingdom Metazoa; phylum Chordata; class Mammalia; order Primates; family Cheirogaleidae; genus Mirza; species Mirza zaza. The sequence goes on from VSMD01010887.1 coordinate 12,931, forward strand.
GATCAGAGGTATAATCCTAGCACTTTGGGAGGCCTAAGTGGGAAGATTGCTTTAGGCCAGGAGTTTGAGACCAGCCTAGGTAATAGCAAGACCTCATCTCTATAAAATATTTAAAAAATGAACCAGATGTGGTGGTTCCTTACATCTTTCTGTAAGGATTTTCATTTTCAAAATTTACTTCTGGTACAGAATTTTTCTTCTGGAATTTGGGCAAACAAGAGTTAGGTTAAACAAGGAATGACTTAGGTTTAGAAATGTTATAGAATTAGAAATTGTGGTGATCAATTTTTAGAGTAGTGTTTTTTTATACCTTTCTGTTCAGATACTTACTGGTAAAGTCTCAGATTAAAGGAAAAACTACTCTTGGTGGGTACTGAAGGTGGTGTTACAGTGTACTTTCTCCAATCCTAGTCTAGGCCCTGTTCTTGAACCATCTATGGCTCATCTCCCCAGCTGTCAACAAAATGTTTATGTTAGAGATTGAATTGATGATCCTAGAGTGTTTTATTTCACTTTGTGTTATATGGTTCACCCCTGGTGAAATTTGCTGTCTACAATATAAGGAAGTAAGTTTAAGCTTAATCTTGCTATCCATGGATTTTTTTTTTTTTTTTTGCCGTTGTTTGTTAGAAATCTATCCATATGACCTGAAATGTTTAGAAATTCTGTTTGTGTTAGTGCTTTACTTTTTGAACCAGGGAACTTTTGGAAAGTTTTCTCCTCCCTTTAATTTCCAAGTAATAAAGCTTAATGTAAAAAAATGAAATGATACAGAATATATAGGGTAAAAGTGAACCTTCCCTCTTAGTGTAGGTGCGCTTGTCCACCCACCCCAACTTAAATCTCATTTACCAAAATTCTCTTTAGCTTTCTTTCTTAGCATTTATAAAGATTATATTTTTTTAAATTGTAAAAATTGGATTATATTATATACTTATGATATTTTTTTAATTCAGTTAATTAGGACATTGGACATTTTCATTATCTGCTCATATAGATTTACCTCATTCTTTCTAACCACTTCATAAAATTCCTTTGTCTATATCATAAAAGACATTAAAATTATTAGTAGCCAGGTACAGTGGTTCATGCCTGTAATCTGAGCACTTTGGGAATCCAAGGTGGGAGGATTGCTTGAGGCCAGCAGTTCAAGACCATCCTGGCAACATGGCAAGACCCCATCTCTACAAAGTGTATGTAAAAAAGAAGGTAGGTAGTGGTGGTCTGCACCTGTAGTCCCCGCTGCATGGCAGGCTGAGGCGGGAGGATCGTGTGAGCACAGATATTTGAGGTTTCATTCACCACACTCCAGCCTAGGTGACAGAGTGAGACCATGTCTCTTTTTAAAAATAAATAGATAAAATTATTAGATTTTTTTGCTATTACACACACACACAAAAACACAATGCCCAAGTTAATATTGTTACATAAATCTTCTGATAGAAGATTACTATAAGTCTTCTGGTAAAACTCCTGGGCTTAAGCAATCCTTCTGCCTCAGCCTTTCGAGTAGCTGGGACTACAGGCATGCACCACCATGCCTGGCTAATTTTTTTCTATATTTTTAGTTGTCCAGCTAATTTCTTTCTATTTTTAGTAGAGATGGGGTCTCACTCTTGCTCAGGCTGGTCTTGAACTCCTGACCTTGAGCAGTCCTCTTGCCTCAGCCTCCCAGAGTGCTAGGATTACAGGTGTGAGCCACTTTGCCCCGCCTGTATTACTTTAAAAATATGTTGGCTGCTTGAACACTAGATTCGTCTTTCTAGATAGCTGATGAGACTTAACATGAAGTTACTGTCGTGGTCCAGTAGTGGTTTCAGGAAGGTGCTTATATGATTTATATTAGTTAATTTTGAAAGGTCTAAAAGGGAAAATGTTCATTTTCAAACCTAGTGGCTTTTAACTTTTTAAAAAGTGGTGGCATATGTTTTGAAATCGTTACAACACTTAATACTAAATTTTTTCTATGCATTTGTTTAATGGTTGATTTTGCTGACTAAAGATTGCTAGGAAAATAGGCTCAGCTGGTAAAGTTGAAGGTAATGGGAAAATGAAGCATTCTTTAGATTCTCTCTTTGTTTCTTTTAAAAAAATTTTTTTTTCTAGCCAGTCTTCACTCAAAATAGATTTTTTTAAAACTGGGTATATAATGTCCTGGGCTGTTGGAAGAGCAGTAGAAATCTCCCCCCACCTCCCATCCTGTAATTTTACATGTGCCATGTTTTGTCTTTTATTGTTGATAATACACAACACACACAGACATGTTACATAGTAAGCCTCACATCTCAGGCCGATACATAATTTTTTAAGTTTTTCTTGGGTTTAGCATATTTGAAACTTTTAAAACATTATTTTTGAATCATAAAGTTTTCTGGTTCGGTATCAGTAGTCAAAATAAGAGTTGGCAAGTTTTTGTTCCTGTGACATATGTCTTTCCTTCCAGCTATGTGGTAAATTGTCAGACATTATGGTTATACATCTACATCTGTATATTTTAATTAAAATGTTGAAATAGGTACTTGGAGAATAATTAGGTAATCAAGGGAATAAAAGTCATTTGAGAGATGACACTCCCTTACAACTTTTTAATTCCGTATTTTATTTACGCAAAAGATAGAATATACACATACGGTTTACTCTTTACTCTTCTTTTTTTAAATAGGATCTTGCTCTGTTGCCCAGTCTAGAGTACAGTGGCATGATCATAGCTCACTGCAGCCTCAATCTCTGGGTTCAAGTGATCTTCTTGCTTTAGCCTGCTGAGTAGCTGGGACTACAGGTGTGCGGCACCATGCCCCGCTAAATTTTCTACTTTTTGTAGAAATGGGGTCTCGCTCTTGTTCAGGCTGGTGTTTTGAACTCCTGGCTTCAAGCGATCTCCCTGCCTTGGCCTCCAAAAGTACTAGGATTATAGTCTTTAGCCACCATGCTTGTCCTACTTCCTATCTTTAAAAGAAGTTTTGAATTTGAATTTTTAGGTGTCTGTATTTAGACTCAGTCTTTCTCATAATACCAAGTCCATTGTTAGTCTGGCTGCTTGGGAAATGCTCATACTTAAAGGAGAGGTGAACATACTCTTCATTATTTACATTTCTCTTAGGGAATAGCCAGTTTTAGGACTTAATATAGTAAAGTTGGTGTGAAACTCATTTGTTAAAGTATCAACCTTAAATATTAATGAGATAATAGTATTAATATTAACCTTAAATGTGAATGAGATAATAGTATTATGTGGGTAGAGAAATCCCATCAGTGCATTCCAGATGTTGTTTACTTTTTTAATGTGCATTTTCTATTTCTTCATAAATTACAATGATACAAAATGTCAGATACATAGCAACAATACTCAATAAATGTATCTTACATATTGGATACATGAGCCATTATGATAAGTATTCAGTTTTATAGTAAATATCATTTGGAAGATTAAAGTGGAAATACAGTTAATTTATTCAAAACTGGTTAAAAAAAAATAGAGTATCTCCGTGTTCATACCATCTTTTTTTGGTTACTTTGAAAGGCATATATGGTTAAACATGAATTTGAATGAGAAATTGATGACTTTAGTATCTAAACTGGAATTCCATTTAAATCACTTGTGGCTGGGTGTATGCTTGAATTTGGAGACCATTTTGTAACAAGGTTTGATTGACTTGGGGTAATTTTTGGAAAGAATTGTGAAACAGGCTTTTGGAATTTGATTCTTCCTGTTCCATTCTCCACTCCATGAAATGATAGTCTTTAATCTGAATACTATTGTGTTAGATTTCTCATGGTCACTCCTTAGTCTCCTGAATTTTAAGCTCTTTGGATTCAAAGAAGCTTTAGTATGTAAGCGCAGTGGGTGTCGTTGCTTCATAGTGTGAATTGCTCCTGTGGAATAGTTCAGAGAGTTAAGTCAAATGTGAAGAAAGGGAATTTCTATTAGGTGCTCTTATTCCAATGATGTATTTATAAATTAATTGAGTAACATTTGAAACATAGTATACTAGGTCAGAGTTTTAATGCTGGGTTTTGAAAGTGATTTTTTATTGTGTAAGATATACTCAACATTTTATAAAGGGTATGATTTGACCCACAGCAGAAACATAGTAGAGCCAGATTCATAGTGTTTTGATGCAGGCTCTGGAATTTAGGGGCTATGAGAGTGACTTTGTCTTTCAGGGGTGAAGTTATTAATGAAGCTTACAGAAGTGGATATTAAGTATAAAATTGAATTCAACATGTCAACATTGACTGAGAAATGAAGCCTCCAGGCAGTTGAAATGGTTTATTCTCTCTCTCATATGCAAGCTACATAGCCAGATTCCTAGCAGGTTATGCTTTAGTAAAAATATCAGGTCATTAAATATGAAATGTGCGATTTCAAATCAAAAGTGTAGTTTATTATATCTCAAGAAGCAGTACAGTTAATAAAAGTATGTGCCTAAACTATTGACACAGTTTTGCCATCAACAGTAGCTTGTTTATGCCAGCAGCCAAGAAGCCTGGAGAGTGAGTGGCAATGAAATCACAAAAGGCATTTTCCACAGCTTGTTGAAAATTGAGTATTTTTTCTTGCAAGAAATGGTCCAAGGCCTGGTAGAAGTGGTAGTCAGTTGGTGCAAGGTCTGGTGAATACAGTGGATGGCGAAGAATTTTCAAGTCCAGCCTCTGTGGTTTCAGCAGCATTGTTTTTTTGGGACATGGGGTCTTGCAAGAGGATTGGCATGTCTTTCTTGACCAGTCTTGGCTGCTTAATGGCAAGCATCCTCATCATTTCATCCAACTGGTTGCAATAGACATTGGCTGTAATCGATTGACCAGGTTTCATGAAGCTGTGGTGGATAATATGAGTGCTGGACCACCAGACACCATTAGCTTTTTTTGATGAATACTTGGTTTTAAACTATATTTTGGCACTTCATTTGTATCTGGCCATTGGGCCGAACACTTGTAGTTGTCAAAAAGAATCCAGTTTTCATCACACATAACAATACAGTGTAGAAATTGTTCACTTCATGTCTTGATGGCAAAGAAAGGAAAGCTTAGAGACAATTTCTCTTAGGCTCATTTAATACATGTGGTACTCACCTATCTAGCTTCTTTACGTTGCCTATTTGTTTCAAAATGGTCCAGTATTGTTGGAATGGTAATGTCAAATCTTGCTGCTTATTCACGTGTAGGTTGAGATGGATTTGCTTACACTGCAGCTTTCAGCTCATTATCCACCTTGGTCTCAAGTCACCCATATGGCTCGTTTTCAAGATTAAAATCACCAGAACAAAACTTCTCAAACCATAGGCATACTGTGCATTCGTTAGCCACGTCCTTCCCATACATTTTGTTGATATTTTAATCTGTCTGCGCTGCATTGGTTCCATGATATGTAACTCTATTAAAGAATAACATGCGTTTTTGACTTATCTATGGTTTCACAAAAATTCCCCACCAAAAAATTGGGAAAGAATGATAATCCAAAACATACATTTCAAAGACTGAGGGTGTACCTTCACAATACAGTTAAAACAAGAAGTGTCAAGGTGAAATGTGAGAGATATCAACTGTCAAACTTAAGGAAAACAGACATTTCATACTTAGTAACCTACTAGAATAAAGCGATTTAGGTAGTTTTAAGACCTGTCTTTTCAGCAATTCAAGCTTGAGGTACCCATTCACTATAAATCACTAAGAGATACTCTAGCCTGTTTACCTGAACTGCCTTTCTGAGATGGTGCTTGGAGTGGGCACCTTCCTTCTGGTTCTTAGGATATTCTTTTTTTAATCCTCAGTATACTGGAGAAAACAATCATTGATCATTTACTGTTTGGGTCCAATGGACCATTTTAATTTTTTTAAAATTATTTTTAAGTCGTTTTACAAATAATTTTACAGAAGAATGAATAGCGAAGTTCAGTATCACTAGACATTTTTAATAAGTTTAAACATAGCAAATCCAACTTTCTATTATTTTCCTTGTTTTGATGATACATGGGCCAACAGTGGATACAGTTCTCTAAATGTAACTAACTGCTCAACTGTCATGTACTAACCTAGAACATATTCATCTTATAAATATATCAGATTTGAAATACATCTCTAATAAATTGTAGCTTATTCTGGTTATTCTTACACTTGGATCATCAGAATGCAATACTTGATTACTTGTGGAATTTTTGGTGGCTTCTTATTTTATTGAAGAGGAAGTGGCCATCTTTGCACTGTAATTATGTCATATTTAGCCAATTGGATTGACTAATCCATTGAATTTTTTTTAATCATTTGTTCCTAGTCACCTTTGTATAACACACCTACATATAGGTGTCTTGTATAAGACACCTTTGGCGTCTTTCCATTTAGGAAGTATTGGTGCACAAACATCTTAAATAATTAGAGAATACTGTCATGGATTGTTTTAGAAAAACAAGATGATCCAAGCTCGTGTTGAAGGATTTTGGGTGATGAATTCCCAGTTGAATGAGTAACCTGGACGAGAACTCCTTTTTTCCTTTTTCTCCTTAGAAATACATTGAAAACATTCATCTAGGATGTCACCATCTTGAGGACTTCATAGTCTTGAGATTTTGCTTTATGAGATACTTACACATTCATCAGTAGAATCTAGCGTGCTCCTGTCTCTTTGCATCCATCTTCTGATTGCTCTAATAGTAATGAAAGACCCTCCTCTGTAAATTTTCTTCTCTTTGCAGTTATGGATGGAAAATAATAAATTATGAATTCTCAACTGTTAGCACTCAGAAGCAGACTACAATAGTGTCTTTGATCTTTTTGTACTTTCATGAAAGAGATGCAATACTTTAGGCCAGGGGTCCTCAAACTTTTTACAGGGGGTCAGTTCACTGTCCCTCAGACCGTTGGAGAGTGCGCACTGTGGGCCTGGGAAGAGTCAGCTGCTAAGCAGGACAGGCAGCGGTGGCAAAAACACCCGGAGGGCCGGATAAACGTGCTAGGCAGCCTGCATGTGGCCTACGGGCCGTAGTTTGAGGACACCTGCTTTAAGCTATGCAATAAGGAAATCATAGGATGATTTATTTCACTATTGTATTCTTCTAGATGATGCCTCATTCCTCTGTTTTCTTAAAGTATAACTGAGAATAATTGATAAATGATGAAATAGTAAAATGTTTCAAGATATATAGGAAAAATAAGACCCCTAGATTCTACCTTAGATTTATAAAAGGGCACAGTGGTTACATGTAATAATTGCTAGATAGGGGAAATTTTATTGTATTATACAAAACAGTAAAATTTTTTGTTCTTTGGAAAAGCACTAAGTATAAAAGACAAAGTATTGACGGTTGTGTCACACATGAGCAAGCCCAGGTTGACCTTGTGATGTGAATTGATCAGACTCTATTAAAAATGTTAGTACGTTATGCTAAAAAAAGTCATAAAATATTGAACCTTTTGAATAGTTACATCTGCTTATATAGGAAACTAAAAAGCTAAAATTGTGTCTGTTGGGCCTTGATTGGTATATTGGCTTTCCTGTTTTTTCCTCATAGCTTTTTTGCTAATCATGCTGTACAGTGAAGTTGATCATTAGGTTTTGGCTTATTCATTTACATTTCCAGTATTCCCACCACTTCCAAGTTTACTCTCAAATCATCTTAATAGAAGCTTCCTCTAAAATTATTTGCCTATCTGTAGTTGTTTGCATTTATCTCCTAGATGGCTCTTAATATTCACTGGTAGTTTTCCCTGGCCACCTCTACAAAGGCAATCTTAGTTCATATAATCAAGATTCTTTTGGGGGTGTTTCTTCCTAGCACCAGTCCTGCCCCTCTATGTATTGAAAATGCATTAAACCAGCTGCTGAATCTAAGACATAATCACTAGTAGAAACTTTTGTAATCTTTTATGTTAATAAAACTGATATTTTCAGATGTAAAGACTGTGGATTTAATTTTTCTGATTAGTAGTTTTTGTAAGATACTTATATATACTCTGCTAGAAGACTAAATGTATAACTTTTTGTTATTTACCTAAACAATTGTAGTACATTTGATTTAGGTCCTTTAGCAAAGGATCAGAATGTCATATCCTTGAAGAAGGAATTTTAAAATTCCGTTTATTACATTCTGAAGACAAGTCTTAATTTTTATGAATAATGTTGACAGAAAGTGAAGAACCTGTGTTTTACATTGTGTAAAAGAATGTTTTTAAAAAAATATTTTGTTTAGTAAACCTTGGTTTAGATTAGATTTCCAAGAAGCCAAATTGCCTGTAAAATGTTTAGTTTTATATTTAAGTAGTAAAATTTAATTGTATATACCACTTTCATTAAACTGCATTTAGTACAATTTCAAGTAAGTAACATTTTTGATTCTTGAGGTTAGTGGGATTTGGCATTTATAACAAGTCATTGTTTACAGTGTTGAAATCTTTTGGGAAGAATAGTTAAAGGCATTTTTTCATTTTTTTCCCTCTTTTCAGGTATATTCAAGAGCAAATGACCAAGAACCATGTGGCTGGTGGTTGGCTAAAGTTCGGATGATGAAAGGAGAAGTAAGTGATCTTGAAAATACCTCAACTCTATTTTGTAAATGTTTTCCCAACTTTTTTTTTCTAAAAGCCTACCTCAGAAATAGTTGGTCAAACATTTCAAAAGTTCATTAGCATTAATTTCTGTTTGTGTTCTATATTGGCAAACACCAAAGCTGCTCTCCAGAGGTACACCTCAAGCATGTAAGGACCACCAAGTTTCATGCTTGTAAGAACCTATTACCTAGTTTAGGCAAATCAGATTGATGTAGCTAAGCTGTACTTAGTATTTGTGCCACATGGGGGAGGGTCTGTCTGTTAAGCTGAGAAAGGTAATTAGAACTTCATTTAAAGTTTATTATTTTTGTTCAGATAGGATTTTTAAAGTATTTTGATGTCTTTTAGTTTTATGTCATTGAATATGCTGCTTGTGATGCTACTTACAATGAAATAGTCACATTTGAACGACTACGGCCTGTCAATCAAAATAAAACTGTCAAAAAAAATACCTTCTTTAAATGCACAGTGGATGTTCCAGAGGATTTGAGAGAGGCGTAAGTAATTTTATTTATTATTATTATTATTATTTTTTTTTTGAGACAGAGTCTGGCTCTGTTGCCTGGGCTAAAGTGCTGTGGTGTCAGCCTAGCTCACATCAACCTCAAACTCCTGGGCTCACCTCCTGCCTTGGCCTCCCGGGTAGCTGGGACTACAGGCGCTTACCAACACCCCACTGGCTAATTTTTTCTGTTTTTAGTAAAGATGGGGGTCTCACTCTTGCTCAGGCTGGGCTCGAACTCCTGACTTCAACCAGTCTATCCATCTATGCCTTCCAGAGTGCTAGTATTATAGGCCTGAGCCACTGCCTGGCCTTGAGTGATATTATTTACACTATTGAATTGCTTTGTGAATTAAGAGGATTTTTCAGTGCTACCAAACAATCATTTTTACCTTAAACACTCAATCAAAATTTTCTGATAGAAAATCTTTTAATGAACATTTTTAATGAAATACCACCTTCCCGTTACAACTTTTCTCTTAATCTGTTGTTGAGGTTTTACACTTAAATTAATTTCTCTCTAGGTGTGCTAATGAAAATGCTCATAAAGATTTTAAGAAAGCAGTAGGAGCATGCAGAATTTTTTACCATCCAGAAACTACACAGCTAATGATACTGGTAAGATAACACCGTATTTTAAGGTAGCTAATTTTTTTTAAGGTAGCTAATTAATGGGTATTGCACACATTTTGTAATTAGGTATTTCAAAAGATAAAAGCTTAGGTAAACTTGATGTATAGTGAATTTATTAATATAGTGTGGGAGAAATTTTTTTTTGTAGCTTTAAATTACTAACTACTTTTGATCTCTTCTGGAGTAAGGAGAATAAAATTCTTGACATTCTTAACATCATAAAATTCTTAATGTGTGGGATCCTGTATTTCCCTCTGACCAAATGTATTCTGAGTAGCAGATCTAAATAATACAGGAATTCAGAAAGGAAAGTAGGATTACTCAGGGAGGAGGACAGTATTGGGTGAAGGGAGAAGTGTGGTAGATGAGAATCAAGGAAGGGTTTGTATAGAAGATTGTGTTTGTGTTATTTTGAGAAATGATTCAACTTTTGAGTGATTAACTTGTTTATAGTCTGCCAGTGAAGCAACTGTGAAGAGAGTAAATATTTTAAGTGACATGCATTTGCGAAGTATTCGTACGAAGTTGATGCTTATGTCCAGGAATGAAGAGGCCACTAAGCATTTAGAGGTAAGTGGGTTTACTTACAAAAGGTTTTTTATGCATCTCATTTAGTTTCATAAGTATATTCTTCACATTCCCTGGTTCGAGCTACTTGACTGTTATATAAGGCACCCTAGGGCTTCCTTTGTGGCTAATATGTGGTGTGGTCATGTCCTTAGAAGAATCGCTTTTCCATTTTACTTTTATCAAACATAGCCTTTCATCTGCTAAATGCCTGTTGACTTTTTTTTTTTTTTTTAGGATTTAGATGACAGGTGCCAAATGGCTTAGATACTAAGTAGGTATACCCAATAGAACTGTATTGATAGTTCTTTGCTCTGTCTTTAACCTTTTTTTACTACCCTTTCACCTGTCAGTTATGATACACTTCCATTAGTATCTAGTTCACTATGACAACTCTTGCATAAGAGGAGAGGAGGACTGAGAGTGAGGCATCGTGCAACATGTAGTTTCAAAATATTAATCCTCTCATTACTTCTCTGTCTTGTCCAGAGGTACTCTGTTTTCTGTTCTTCCCTGCCATGCAATTAGGATACACTTTTCCCCTCGACCCTACACTCCCCAACTGAACACACATGCATTCACACGCTGTCTTGACTTACAGAAATTGAAGTATCCTTAGGACAAATTTGTAAGTATCCTCATTAGTTTGAAAGTTCCAAACAAGGGATATGTGAATGAATTTGAAACCAGAATCATCTGAATTGGAGAATTGCCTGTGTCTGTAATTTTGGAAAATTGTTGTAGAATTACTGTTTTCTGTGACCCTGATTAAATAGACTGATCACACTGTTTTTTTTTCCCCCTTTTATTGTTAACCACATCAGAGCAGTTTATTCTTTAAGAGATTGACTTTTGGCCTTCTTTAGCTTAGTTTTTTTTCATTTAAAAAAAATTGTGGTTTTAAAGTATGTGTAACATAAAATTTGCCATCTTAACCAGTTTTAAGTGCATGGTTTAGTAATGGTAAGTATATTTACATTACTGTTTAATCTCTAGAACTTTTCATCTTGCAAAACTGAAAATATACCCTTAAACCAACAACTTCCTCATTTCCATCTACCCCCAGCCCCTGACAACCACCATTCTACTTTGTTTTCTATAAATTTGACTATTCTAGATAACTTAGATAAATGAAATCATACAGCATTAGTCATTTTTGTGACTGGCTTATTTCACTTAGCATAATAATGTTCTCAAGTTTCATCCATGTTGTAGCGTATGTCAGAATTTTCTTTTTAAGGCTGAACAATAATTGCATTGTGTGTATATACCACATTTTGTTTATCCAAGTTCAGTTGATCGACGTTTGGGTTGCTTCAGCTTCTTGACTATTATGAATAATACTGTGAATCCACATGTATAAAAAACCATTTTATTTTTGATCTTTTTAATAAATACTATTTTTCTTCTCTCACTAGTGTACAAAACAACTTGCAGCAGCTTTTCATGAGGAATTTGTTGTGAGAGAAGATTTAATGGGTCTGGCAATAGGAACACATGGTAGTAATATACAGCAAGCTAGGAAGGTTCCTGGAGTTACTGCTATTGAGCTAGATGAAGATACTGGAACATTTAGAATTTACGGAGAGGTAAGCCGTTTTTGTCTTTGTCTCCTCCCTCAGCTAACTTGATTATAACATATTGACCATCTATTGTTTGATCATATTTTATATGGCATTTTAATTTCCCAGTAAAGCAATAGTGATCATACTTGTGCAGGTGATTGCAGTTGATGATTTTGTATTGGGAGAATAAAGGATTTTCTGAGTAATTCATAGTATTTTTAGAAGCTCCTTAACTAATTGCTTCTGAGTTTAATTCAGTTTTATATCCATTATAAATAATTTATCCAAGTATTTTTTGAGTGCTTACTGTGTGTCAGGCACTTGACAGTAGTAAATAGCATGTGATATAGAAAAGCTTTTATAGAACTTGAATTTGGATAATACTTTGTCACTGGTTAATTGTGATATTTGTAGGGATAGAAAATTAAAATTCACCTGGGCATGGTGGTGCATGCCTGTAGTCTGAGCTACTCGGGAGGCTGAGGCAGGAGGATCACCTGAGCCCAGGAGTTTGAATCTAACCTGGACAATGTAGTAAGACTGCATCTGTTAAATAAATAAAGGTAGATATATATATGAAAAATTTATATATACGCACACATGTTAAATATAAATTCTGACTTTATTAAGACCATCCTTCATGGATTTTTTTTTTTTTGGAGTGGTAAATTCAAGTCAACTTTTCATATATAACTCTTAGGAAAGATTGTTTAGTAAATCTGACTAGAGGCTTCATTTTTATTTCTGAAACCTTTAAAAGTGGGCAGTATGACATATGATAATTAAAAGTACGGGCTTTGGAGATACATTGCCTAGGATGGAATCCTGTCTCTACCACTTTGGGCTTGTAGCAAGTTACTTCCTTATGTAAGTGTCCTTGTTGTAAAATAAGAATAATACTTACATAGTTTATAAGGATTGAATATATTTTAAAACTTTTTAGTGTATATAGTATCTGGTGAGCACTCCTTTAAAGAACAAATAAAAGTAGATAATTACTGTTATAAAAACTATAAAATCCCTTTGGAGAACCCCCTTCTAGTTCTTTAAAATTGTACCTATTAGAAATTAATGAATTTTAATTATCTTATCAGTAGGTGTTTTAAAAAATTACATGTCTACAAAAACAGCTTTTAAAATAATTTCCGATGTTGAGAATAAATAAAAAACAGTTTAGACAATTTATCTATGATTTTAACATTTATTATGAGAAGTACAACATGAGAGTATGGACCAGTATATTCAGGATTGGGTTATAGTTTGACTATTCAGCAAAAGGGTCTTACAGATGTCTAACATTTTTTGTTTTTAATAGTACTGACAGGTTGTTTTTTGGACACCTTTAATGATGACTTAGAATTGCTTTTTTTTTAAAGTGTACTTCATGAATTACTCAACCTGAAAAAATCTCTCCCCAGTGGTCTGAGCATAATGTTTTAATAGAATATAATCATTCAGAATTTTCTGTTTTTCTCATGTTTTTGTTTTGGATTGTGGGTTGCTTCAGCATTGAAACAGGATTTCATGTTTATTTTTCCTTCCATCTACAGAGTGCTGATGCTGTAAAAAAGGCTAGAGGTTTCTTGGAATTTGTGGAGGATTTTATTCAGGTTCCTAGGAATCTTGTCGGTAGGTACTTCTACTAAATGTTAAGTAAGTTAAATGTTGTTTAGTTACATATAATGACTAATTGAAATTAGTTTTATAGTCTGATACCTTATTCTACTTGTGTGGAACATTTAGATATCAATATTTATTTTCATTTTGGGGTAATATCCTTTTATGTGACTTGTACCTTGTTTTTTTCCTATGTTAAAAAGTAAAGATGTTTTCTTCTGTACAGGGTGACCCTCACTAATAAGACCCATGATTTTTATAACAGTTTGTCAGTACAGTTTTTTTTTTAAAGCCTTCTCATTCTTTGGGAGCTTTCCTATTATTCTCTTTCCCATAACATTCTTTTATCATTCACATATCCATCAAAATTATAATAGTACTTTTTGAGAAGGTGTTTGTGATAATTGTTTTCTTTTGTTTAGTGAAGAAGAAAAGGTAACAGTGGACTAACAATAGGGTAATAAACTTCTACACAGTAGGCCCTGAATAAATAATAATTGGTTGTTGCAAAGGAGTAGAATAAGGTAAGAAGTTGTGGGCAGGAGAGAAGGATGGTGATGATAAGAGGGGATTGATTGATACCACCCATTAATGACACTGTTATACCCCATAGGTTATAAGTGAAGTGACAAAAATTTTGAGTTTGAAGCAATGGTTAAATGGGTAATTGTAGCTTGGGGTGAGTTAATTAATAGCTTTGTTATTAATATGTCCTACATCTGTGTTGTTTTTTTAAGTGCTATTTGAGGCAGTTGGGAAGGCTTTGGTTATACGTAAAATACTCAGTGACCATCCTAAAAATTTAATATAAAAAGCATCATCATAATATAGGGAAGTTTACTAGGAGGGGGATGAGTTTTGTTCCCTATTGTGTGTCATTAATTACTTTGACCATAAGGAAATAGTTTCAGTTCTTTTGGCTTCGTTGATATAATGTGGCCTGTTCTGCCTTTTGAAAATGATTTCTTAACTATTGGTGTTCATTTTTTGAATCCTGTAAAACAAACATTAATTGAAAAATTAAAAAAAAATTCCATTCTAAAAAGGAGGGGTTTTTTGGCCAGTAACAAGTAATATACTCAGAAAATAGTTAAAACACAAGAATTTGTTTCTTGGGATTCAACTGTTAGTATTTATGTAAAATGCTTTTCAGTTCTGCCCAAACATTTAGATGGACAGATTTGATGGTCCACCATTTATATAAGCTTTATCAATTCTTGGTATATCATTATTCATTGTAGATTGAACTGCTGGAGAGATGAGTTAAGATGTTAAAATTAAACATAAGCTTGAAGAATTTTATATAGTTTTAATGAACATTTTTAATTACTAAATGTTATCACTGTTTATCATTGTCAAATGAAAACTACTTTGACAAGAAAGCTGCTTTTGAAAATGATTCCCTTTTTGTTTAAATCATTCTCAATTGTTAGCATGTATCAATTCTCTCCTTGTGGTAGCTGCTCTATAGAATATAATTTACCTTTACTAAGGTTTCCTTACTTGTAAAAAATGATTTTGGCGATGGGTTTGTTGAAAGGGAATTGGGTTTCTTTCCAAGCCAATCATCCTATGGAAGATAGCTTTGGTCTTCTAGAGATGTGGTAATTTAATTGTAAGAATTCCTGATACTTAAAAATAAGGAAATTGGATATATTTATAGTTCCCTGATTCTTCTCTTTATTTATGTATCAGTGCAGTGATGTGAGTACCTGTTGTGTCTCTCTTTTCCTCTATTCTGTCTTTGTTGGCTTTGGTGATGTGGATTGTTTGTGTGCTTTTTAGGAAATACACAGCAGCAACTATTATTATTACATGTTGGTGAAGTACACAAGAGTAGTGTAAAAATTTCTATTTGGTTATCATGTATAATAATACTATATTTCCCTCCAAAATGTTTTATGGGTGATGCAGTCTTTTGAAAAGTAGTGCATTCTTAGTCCAAATGAAAGAGAAAAAGAGGAATGAGGAATAAAAGGGAATGAGGACCACTTGGTTGGTAAGTTCCAGAGAGGATTTCTGTGTATACATTTGGGTTCTCAGAGTTCTAGGACTCAACCATTCCCAACCCTGCCAAATCAAGGGGAAAAATATGTGAACATGATTTGAATATGGATCAAAACCTTTCACCTCTTGTTAGGCCTTCCTTAATCACTTCTCTGTCCCTTTAGCATTTATACTCAATGCTCAATTTATACTACAGGTCTGCTTCAATTTGTCATTATGCTCTGGAAATTAAACTATGGAAATGATCAATTAAAATATTGGCAGTCTCTGGTGGGACTAAATAAAACTTGAAGGTAGGTCCCTGCCAAGGACCCCAGAAGAGTATTGGATGATCACTCACGACTGGTATAGTTCACAAGAAGGAAGTGGCAAAAATTTGGGGGGTGGGGTGGCGGGGTTATGGACTATCAACCTGATTTTTGTTTCTCGAAAAGAAATTTGCTTATTTTTAGCAGGGTCAAGGATGGAATTGCTGCTTGAGCTTCATTCACTGTGTTAACAATGAAGGTTGCTTTTATGTGCTGCTGCTAGGGCTGCTCAGAGAAGACATACGTCATGTGAATTCCCTGTCCTGTATTTTTTCTCCCGTCCAGTGGCTGCTACTTTTAAGTTTAGGGTTATTAATGGGGAAGGTGGTTCGAGAGCAGTAATACAAGAATAAGAAAATTCCATTATAGTGTTTGTGTTGTGTTGACCAGGTTACTGTTGTCATTGTTCCCTAATTCATTCTTTAATGGAAACTGTTCTTTCAAGTATGCAATAGGACAAACTTCCATTTTAACCCCTTTAAACTAAAAACTCAAGCTTTTTTATAAGAATGAGTTTGTAAAAAAAAATTGGGTATGTGGACAAATACAGTGTTGCTATTAACTTTATATAGGATACATCTGTTCCATACAATGAAGGTTACCTGGATATTTACTTATGTTAGTAGGTGACATTATCAAGTATTGCTTTGTTATTTTATATGAGTATATGTTAATCTTTAAAATTAGAGTGTAAGTTCCTCAGGGAAGAGAGTTTTCATTCCCTCCCCTCTACCCCTCAGTTTTTCCTTTAATTACTGTGTACTTGTGACTTCTGTGTGACAGACTTAACAAGTGTGGAGAAGGTAAATAATTTGAATTGCATGTCATTTTACAGATTTCATACCTAGCAAGACAGCATATCATACACGTGCTTTATGGACTCGTATATAGCTGTGAAATACTTAAAAACTTCTTGGTGTAAAATGTAATAAACATACTATTTTACTGAAGAGAAATATTCTAAAGTTATCTTCAAGTCACAGATCTCTCTTGGACAAATAGAAACTTGAAAATAAAAGCAAGATTGAATTTGTTACTTGTATGAATATATGTAATAAACATAAATTGATAATGATTAATGCCAAATTAAAAGTTTTCTCTTTGCCTTTGTACATATCCAAGGTTTTGAAATAGATTGGATATTTATTAAAATGATACGGTTATATAAAAATGTTTAGACTTTGAAAATTTCCTTCAAGGGAGCAGCATTGTCAATCTTAGTTAATATCCTTAGGCATACTGAAGAGAAGGAAGTTTCAGACCAAGCATAACATTCTTGGTAGTCCTTAAGGTATATTAATTGAAAGTAAAAAGATGGAGCTTTGCTTGGTGGTTATAATTTGATAGTAACTTATAAATTATTTGGGCTTGTTTAAAAGATAGCAGAATTGTTTTTTTAATATACCATTACTACTTTTTTCTCTTACTAAAGGAAAAGTAATTGGGAAAAATGGCAAAGTTATTCAAGAAATCGTGGACAAATCTGGTGTGGTTCGGGTGAGAATTGAAGGAGACAATGAAAATAAACTACCTAGAGAAGATGTAAGTATTTAAAATTAATTCATTTGCCTATTTTTTTCATATTTTCTTGGCTGACTTATTAATGCTATTTTGGAAACAGTTGTATCTATGGAGTTACTTAGTTTTTTTTTGAGACAGAGTCTCACTTTGTTGCCCAGGCTAGAGTGAGTGCCGTGTCAGCCTAGCTCACAGCAACCTCAATATCCTGGGCTCAAGTGATCCTGCTGCCTCAGCCTCCTGAGTAGCTGGGACTACAGGCATGCGCCACCATGCTCGGCTAATTTTTTCTATATATATTTTTAGTTGGTCAATTAATTTCTTTCTATTTTTAGTAGAGACGGCGTCTCGCTCAGGCTGGTTTTGAACTCCCGACCTTGAGCAATCCACCCACCTCGGCCTCCCAGGTGCTAGGATTACAGGCTTGAGCCACCGCGCCCGGCCTAAAATTCTGTTTTTTATATTACTGTTTTACACACTTAGAAAACACATCATCTTTTGGTTGTGTGGGCCTTGGTTCTTAGTTGGTTTGTCAGTATTTTGTAAAAAAGCCAATTTTTTTTTTTTTTTTTTTTTGAGACAGAGTCTTGTTTTGTTGCCCAGGCTAGAGTGAGTGCCATGGCATCAGCCTACTAGCTCACAGCAACCTCGAACTCCTGGGCTTAAGCAATCCTCCTGCCTCAGCCTCCTAAAGTGCTAGGATTGCAGGTGTGAGCCACCATTATTTTTAGTAATTTCATTTACAAAGTGTTCTAAATCTCATGTAACTTTTACTTTCTTTCTAAGTTCTCCCTCTCCTATTTTGCATGATTTTAAGACTGACGTAGGGGTTAAAGTTGGTGGTCCCATACCATTATAATTGATACCTTTTCCTGTTACACTTAGTATATAAAAATGATGATGATCCATTTGACATATAACCACCACCTGATACTTGGATTTTGTTGTAAGCTTATTCTTCTAGGTTCTCCTTCATAAACAGAACTTACTCTACTTTTCTGTGTTTATAGTTTTGCTATTGTTACTGCTATTTCTATCCCAGGGTTAAGAGACAAATGCTTACAGAGGCCAAGCATTTAAAGTAAATGGTTAAGCAAGTTGGAATGTATAAGATAGAGATGAAGGGTAGACAGTGCCTTTTTACATGAGAATGCGTGCCTTATGTTTTGCTACTTTGGATAGTTTTACAGAGACACAGGAATGCTATAATGTACAAAATTTTTTGGTTTTCAAAACACTGCATATTAAAACAAATCTGAAGGTTGGTATTGGCTTATTGGGGGCCACCATTTCACAATTTAAGCTGGAGACTCATTTTTATAACATGTTCGATCTGAAGCTTTTGGTGATGTAGCCAGAGATGACCTTTCAGGTCTGTATAGCAATTATTGTCTGTATAATTGAGTATTTAACGATACTCTTTCAGTCTTACATTTATTTTCTAGTTGATCTTATATCTCAAAACCAGGTTATAAACTTCTTGAAATCAAAAAGTCAAATCTGAATTTTCATATTCTCTGTTCTCTTTTAGGCCTATACATTATACAGAGTATACACTTGATAAATATTTTAAGTCATTTAATTTAAACTTTTTAAAAAATAAGTTTGAGCTTTTAATTGTAAAAGATAGTTTGTGTAAAGGTTAGAATAGCACAGATAGGGGTGTAGCATGAAAAATAAATGTATGTCTGTGTCTCATTTTCCCTCTCCATCATGCCTAAAAGATTTTAGACTGTTGTCATGTTACCTTTGTGTCTTTGTTTTGCTATTATAAAGCAATGCTGCAGCAAAAGTCTCTTGTAACTCTTTGCCAACTACAACTTGAGGAAATTTCTGGAAGTGCATTTGTTAGATCAAAGGGTTTATGGCATTTAAATTTTTGGATCTTGAGCAATTATTTTCTCACATGTCTCCTCCATCAGTGTAGGAAATGTGTCTGTTTTCCACATGTTTGCCAATACTGGGCAAAGTTTTATCAAACTTATTAGTGTCATTTCAGAAAGTGTACATGTTATTTTTCCATATGTTTAAAAGGAATTTGTTTTTTTGTGAACCATCTCTTTGTCCTTCATATATTTTTTGTCTGATATTAGTGGGTTATAAGAGCATTTTGCATTTTAAGAAGCTAGTCCTTTGACTTTTCATAAATGTAGCAAATATTCCTTGTTTCTTTGCACTTGAATTATTTTTCCTGGAAAGGTATTTTAAAATTTTTATATTATTGGGTGTTTTAGGCTTTTTCTGTATGACTAGATTTTATCTCATGATCGGCAAGGTCTTTTCTACTTCTAGATTACTCAAAAATCCATTTATATTCTCCAGGTTTGGTTTTTTGTGTGTGTGTGTGTGTGTGTGTGTAACAGAGTCTCACTCTCTTGCCTGGGCTAAAGTGCAGTGGTGTCATCATAGCTCACTGCAACCTCAAACTCCTGGGCGTAAGCTGCCATCCTGCCTCAGTCCTCTGAGTAGCTAGTACTATAGGCACACAACCACAGCCAGCTAATTTTTCTATTTTTGGTAGAGACAGGGTCTCACTCTTGCTCAGGATGGTCTCCTGACCTCAAATGATCCTTCTGCCTTGGCCTCTCAGAGTGTCAGGATTACAGGTGTGAGCCACTTCACCAAGCCTCCAGGTTTTTTTTTTTTGTTTTTTTTTTTTTAAGCACATAACATTTTTTGCTCCAACTGAAAATTATTATTTTTTTGTTTTGAGACAGTTTCACTCTGTTGCCTGGGCTAGAGTGCCCTTACATTAGCCTAGCTCACAGCAATCTCAAACTCCCGGACTCAAGCAATCCTACTACCTCAGCCTCCTGAATAGCTGCGACTATAGGCATGCGCCTCCATCCTCAGCTAATTTTTTATATATATATATATATATATATATATAGTTATCCAGCTAACTTCTATTTTTTCTAGTAGAGACAGGGTCTCACTCTTGCTCAGGCTAGTCTCGAACTTCTGAGCTTAAACGATCCGCCCGCCTTGGCCTCCCAGAATGCTAAGATTATAGGCATGAGCCACCAAGCCTGGCCCAACTGCAAATTACTTGGTGGAAGATATGAGGAACAGGGATCTAGGTTTTTCTGAGGTGTCGTTAGTTGTCTCAATATCACCTATAATTAATCAGCTCGTAGCATTTTTTAAAAACCTTGAAATTTTAATGAAATAACTCTTAGAAATGAACTCGTATTCATTAGTAATTATTTAGTCTTTAAAATTTTTTCTTAAGACTTTACAATAGCTGTTAAAATGTTCTGTAAAATTTTAAGGATTTTTTTTTAGCTTTCTTTTTATTTGGAGGTAACAGTGTTAACATCTTCCATTCAAGGTGAATGTGTTGTATTTCTCTTATTCCTTTGAGATCATCTGTCTGGAATGACTTACTGTATTTATCTACTTGGTAAAATTCTGTTTGTGTTCAACATTCACTTTAGGTAATAATCACATATATGAGACAGGATCTCACCAGGGCTAGAGTGCAGTGACTAGATCATAGCTCACTGCAGCCTCAGACTCCTGGCCTCAAGCAGTCATCCTGTCTTAGCACCTCCCGTGTAGCTGTGACTACAGGTGGGCGCTACCATACCTGGCTAATTTTTGTAGTTTTTATGGGGTTTTTTTTTTTGCTAAAGATAGGGTCTTGCTCTTGCTCAGGCTGGTCTCTAACTCCTCAGGTCAAGCAATTCTCCTGCCTTGGCCTCCAGAGTGCTAGGATTACACGTGTGAGCTCCTGCGCCCAACTGAAATTTATATTGTTTAGCAATTAAAAAAAGTGTTTTTGAAGTTTAATAGATGTAAATTGCTTTGTGTTTTAGAAAAGATTTCCAAATTATATATTGTTATGTCAAATTCAGGCTTGAGCTTTGTTAATATATTAAATACTGAAGACATTGTGTTTTCTTACAGGGAATGGTTCCATTTGTATTTGTTGGCACTAAAGAAAGCATCGGAAATGTGCAAGTTCTTTTAGAATATCATATTGCTTATCTAAAGGTTTGTATATATAGCTCATGTACTCTATTGTCATTGTTGGTATATTTATTGCAAAAAAATACAAAATATCCACACATTAAACATTTTTATTTGTAGTAAATTTACATCTTAATATTTTTCCTTTTCTGAAACATGTTCCCAGAAAAGCATAAAATCTTTAAATATATGTATTCAGCTTCAGATTTGCCGTTTTTCTACATAAGAATTTAAATATAACAAGTACTTTGCCATAATAAAATGATCGGCCTAATGTGCATTGTTTCTTTTCTTCCATCTGAGCTTTTGTATTTATTTTGTTATTTAATAAACAGTCACTTCCTGTGTTCAAGTAATGTAACTCTCATCACTTATTTGCATATTCTATACTAGAGCCATTTTGTTTTTACTTTTGTAATTTATATACACATATGATACAAAACCAAGAGGTGATGTCAGGCTTCCTTGGTAACTTGGTATATTTCAGTATGTGTTAAATGTATGGTGATCAGATCTGGGTAATTAGCATATCCATCACCTCAGAACACTTATTTCTTTGTGTTGGGAACATTCAGTATCCTCCTACTAGCAGTTTAAAACTAATAGATTATTATTAACTGTAGTTATCCTACAGTGGTATAGAGGAGCAGTGTTTTTTGGTACCAGGGATGGCTTCCTGGAAGACAATTCTTCTGGGGGTGGGAGGGGGAGGGGGAGATGAGGAGTGGGGAATGGTCTCAGGATGACCCATGTGCACCACATTGATTATGCAGTCATATGTCTCTGCCAGTGACAGTCTGCATTTACAGCCATTCCCCAGCACCAGCACCACTGCCCCAGCTTCACCCCAGATCTCAGGCACCAGACTCTGACAAGCAGCTTGAAACCTAGGTCCCTGGCATGGTCAGTCCACAGTAGGGTTCGAGCTCCTAAGAGAAATCAGTGTGGCTGCTGGTCTGACAGGAGGTGGAGCCCACACTGTGATGCAGTGAAGGGGAGTGGCAGCAAATATATTGTAGATGAAATCTTGCTTGTCTGCCTGCCCACACTGCCATGCAGCTGTTTCCCAACAGGCCACAAACTGGCACTTGTCCCCAGCCCAGGGGTTGGGGACTGCAGGGTAGAACACTAAAACTTAGTCCTTCTATCTGGCTGTAATTTTTTATCCTTTAAAAAATCTCTCCCTACCCCTCCCTTCTCCCTACTCTTTGTAGCCCTTTGATATCCTCTGTTCTACTTTGAGTTTGTGTAAGATCAACTTTTTTTTTTTTAAGTTTCCATTTTTGAGTGAGGACATGTAGTGTTTAACTGTCTGTTCCTGGCTTATTCTGCTTAACATAATGCCCTTTGGTTCCATCTATATTGTCACGAATGACAGGATTTCATTCATTTTTTTTGTGTGTGGTTGACTAGTATTCTATTGTGTGTATATACCACATTTTTTTAATCCATTCATCTGTTGTTGGATACCTAGCTTGATTCTCTATCTTGGCTACTGTGAATAGTGCTGCAGTAAGCATGGGGGTGCAGATGTCTTTGATAGAATAATTTTCTTTGGATAAATTCCTATAGTGGGATTGCTGGGTCATATGGTAGTTGTATTTGTAGTTTTTTGAGGGACTTCCATACTGTTGTCCATAGGGGCTGTGCCAGTTTGCATTCCCACCAGTAGTGTTTTAAGAGTTCCTCATCTTTGCCCGCATTTGTTATTTTTTGTCATCTTATAATAGCCATCCTAACAGGGGTGAGATGATACATCATTGTGTGGTTTTAATTTGCATTTCTGTGATGACTAGTGATGTTGAGTGGTTGGTTGTTTGTTTCCATATTTTTTGGTCATTTGCAAGTCATTTTTTGAGAAATGTCTGATCAGATCATTTGCCTATTTTTAATTGGATAATTTATTTTTCTGTTAAGATGTTTTAGTTTCTTATAGATTCTGGATATTAATCCCTTGTCAGATGAGTAGTTTGCAGATATCTTCTCCCATTCTGTAGGTGGTTTTTTCACTTGTTGATCGTTGATCGTTTACTTTGCTGTGTAGAAGCTTAGTAGATTAATATAATCTCATTTGTTAACTTTTGTTGCCTGTGCTTTTGAGGTTTCATTCATAAAATCTTAAACACAGACCAATTTGCTGAAGTATTTTCCGTCTTCTTTTAGTAGTTTCATTGTTTTGCATCTTAACATTTAGAGTTGATCTTTTTATAGGATGAGAGGTAGGGGTTTAGTTTCATTCTTCTGCATATGAATATCCAGTTTTCCCAGCGCCATTTATTAAGGAGACTGTCCTTTCCCCAATGAGTGTTCTTGGCACCTTTGTCAAAAACAAGTTGGCTATAGATATGTAGATTAGTTTCTGGGTTTTCTGTTCTGTTTCATTGGTCATTTTTTCTATTTTTGTGAAGAACGTCATTGATATTTTGATGGAGATTGCATTGAATCTATAGATTGCTCTGAGTGGTAGTCATGTGATAATTCTTAACCAGTGTTACCGGAAGAGTTATTTTAGAAAAAGAAATGCTCCATAAATTTTTAAACATTTATAATTGTTGTTTTTACTTTTTCCCTTTTATTCTTGCTGTTTTTCTTGTTTAGAGTATAGTAATATACCCAACCGTTCTCTGTATGTTTGCCTCTAGTCCTTTTATATCATTGCTGCTGTGTTACTGTGTTGAGATCACCCCTCATGATGCCATGCCTTTTCTTTGAAATTCGTCTTTATAGGATATCTCAGTTCAAACTGACATTCTTAGCTGATGCTTTGTCTTTAGGTACTGTACTACCTTTTAGCCAAGGACTTTCTCTAGACAGCTTACCTTGACAAACTGTAATGACCTCAATTTCTGAATGACCAAGTTTACCACTCCATCTAGGTCATAACTCAAACGTATCACTACCTTGATAGGAAAGTATTAATAGCTTGTTAATATTACCTTTCATAGATGGTCCTTGTTCTTCATTTAGCAGTGTTTTAACTCCTTGAGGGCGGAAATCTGGCAATATTGTATAATTATTAGCTATTTAAATAACTTATTTTAAAGCTGTTAGACATCCCCTTGAATAGGGAGAGTCCATGTCTTCTTTTCCTATAGCAACGTGGTTGACATACTCTAAGGAATTCAGTAAATGTTGAATTGATTAAGCAAATGACCTTGTAAATTGTGTTTACTAGGAACATAGTTCTGTTTTACCAAATAATTGGAGTAGGGTCACAGCTTCATTTTTTGGTAGCGAAGTACAGCTCAAGCTTTGGGTTTTAGGAAGACAAAACGTTACAAGAAGACTTTTACTCTTTTTTGTTTTGATTGTAGGAAGTAGAACAGCTAAGAATGGAACGCCTACAGATTGATGAACAGCTACGACAGATTGGTATGGGTTTTAGACCTTCTTCCACCAGAGGGCCTGAAAAAGAGAAAGGATATGCAACTGATGAAAGTACCATCTCTTCTGTACAAGGTTCTAGGTCTTATAGTGGAAGAGGCAGAGGTCGTCGGGGCCCTAATTACACCTCCGGTTATGGTAAAAAAACATTTTTTTCTTGATAGTAGTAGTAGTAGGTAAAGTTTAGGTGCCCTAAGACATTTTGCTTGTAATGTCATTATTGTATTGGCTTTGAGGGTAGGAGGTAGTTCTGAGGCACACGTCTTAATAGTAGTAATGGCATACTTTGTTAATCACAATAAAAGGTATATAATAATTTCCAAGCAGTTATGTAATGAAATGAAACATGTTTTTAAATTGGTAGTTCATAATCATGTTTATTCTAAATATTTAGAATAAATACATATGAAACTTGTTTTTCAGGTATTTTCCTACTATAATTTTCTACATTTCCCAGTAGAAATTAATAGTGATGATACTGCTAGAATTCATCTTTTGTCTACCCTCTAAGAAAAGTAAAAATGAAAAATATGCTAATCACTCTGCCAAGATTACATATAGCAAATCTTCACTACCTTTTAAAATATACTTTATTGACTCATTTGGCATATTTGAATGTATTAACATCCCACCTCTGGAATAACTTCATATAATAATAGCATTTTACTAAAATGAGGGCTTTAAAGTCAGAACATAAATATTTCATAAATGAATGTTTTTCTCTATTTCACTGTGAGGATTTCACAGGTGTAGGAAGGGGCCAGTGGAGTGGTAATAGTCAACAATTCTCTAATCCTAAATTCTCACTTCTTCTTCAGCTTTGGAGTTGTTCCATTTTTCTACATTTGGACTTGGAGTTTAGCAGTGACCTGAGTTCTGTTTTTTCCTCTCCCTCATTTTCTTCCTTTTTCTCTTCTGTTTTCCTTCTCTCTCTTCATTCCCCTTGGGAAAATATTTCATAAAGCTTTTCCACAAATGTAAGCATTTAAAGAAAATAGAAATAAGTGCTTGATTCCAGTGTACAGATTCCAGATCTGCAAATATATTTATTAAAGGATTGTCTAATGATGCCAGAGTTATGTTTACTTACACATATAACTGATAATTGATAAGAAGTCAATCTTGCAACATGCTTTTGTTGAGATTAGATAATGAAAGTGGTAGAGAAACATCATTTGGATTGAAGAAAGCTATGCAAATTGTTCAGTAGATGGCACTCTTACCTCTGAATCTTTGTGGAACTAGTAACATTGTATCTTTTGAAATAGCTGTTGAAATTGAGTAGGATTGAGAGAGTAATAAAAACGATTTGAATTTGGTTATAGGTATTCTTGTATACTTTATATTTTTAGGTGATTAATATAATTTATGTAATTCTTATAGAACTATAAGGTAACAGATATATAGAATATATAGATATGTATCAGGTATATATACATCAGTTCTGAAGAATTATAAACATTTCTTAATGTAACATCTCTGAAGTTGGTATGTGTTTTTCATTGAACATCTTACATTGCTAATTAGCAACATTTTCTCTTTTAATGGCACACAAAATGTGTCTTACAATTGATGGCATCTTGGATTCGATAAAATGTTGTATTTAAACTTAATGCTTAGCACACATTAACATTGAAAATGATATACACCATCTTCACGATAAGGTGACCAGAAGTTTAGAGGAAAAATCTGATTTAAAAGTTGATTAAAAACAGGTTGCCTTTATTTCTTGGAGTAAATAAAAATTGGATTAATGTCATGAATCATTTTTAAAGCCTTTAAAAAATTTTTTGAATTATGAACTTACATTGTGCAAAATTGAGGGGCTGAAATGATTGTAATAGTTTCTGTGGTGTATTAGTTTGCTATTGCTGTAATAATAAGTCATCACAAACTTAGAAACTTAAATAACACAGGCTTATTATCTTAGATTTCTACAAATCAGAAGTCTGACATGAGTCTTACTGGGCTAGAACCTTAAGTCTCAGCTAAGCTACATTCAATTTGGAGGCTCTAGGGGAGTCCCCTTCTCTGTAGCTGAGAAAGGTTCTCTACTTTCAAAGACCCAAGAGATTTAGGTTGGACCTACTTGGATAGTCCAGGATAGTCTCCCCATCTCAAGGTGTGTAACCTTAGTCTCATTTGCAGATTCCTTTTCACTATCACAAAAGCATTTAATATGAGTTACTGAAAGTTATTTTACTGAGCACGAGTAAATTCATTAGCCTTTTTGTTTTTTCAGTATCTCTCTTACCTGCTGAAATCTGTGATTTAGATATTATCTTTATTTTGAAGACTAGATTACTAGATTTAGGTTAATTTTAAGGAAGAATTTCCTAGTTTGTGACTGGATTAGATAAATACTACATTAGATTTTTAAGGAGAGTTTAATAGAAACTTCTGTTTTAAACTGAAATAATCATCATCTACTTAAATTTTGGTAATATTTTCTGGCAGGGCATAAGTTTGTAAATAAATTCAGAAGTGCTTATACATTCCAAAGGGTTTTTTCCCAACCATTCATGAAATGATAAATTGCCTTTATTCCAACATCTGCAACATCCAGTTAATAAAATGTTTTTCTGTCATTTGGAGAAATAAGCATTAGGGGAGATTCATTCCCTTCCATGATATTTCATTCTCAACAGAGACTTGAAAGTGAATAACAGAAACTGGATGTATTCTTTGTAAAATACACTTCCCACTAATTGCTTCATTCTTTTATAATCCACTAGTTACATCCATAGTTAACAGCATGTGGAGAAAAAGGGGGGATGTATTGCTGAATTATCTTTAAAGGAGAAAATAAATTGATAGGCACCTTCATTTGTTAAACTTTACATTTTGTCCCCTGCACCATAATAGTTATAACTTTCTTTGTCTGAAGATCTCTTGTGTTCAAAATCATGCAGTAAATTTACTAGTTGAAAAATTGTTATACACATTTTTAGACATTTGGGTACATTTAGAGTTGTAAGATGAAGTTCTAACCTTTATCAAAGACCAATTCTGAAGTAATTCCAAAGGGGAAAAATACAGAGCAACATTATGACACTGCATGGTAGATATATTATGTTTTTAGGAAATAGAGAAGGGGAAAAGGTCTGTTTTCAGTTAAATTGGTCTGAAGCTAGAAATTGAACTAGGCTCTGAAGGAGATCATATCATATGATAGTATTTGATCATATGATAGGAGGGAAGTGACATCCCAGAACTAAGAATAGAAGTGAGAATGAGTGTGCTAGTGATTGGGTCATATACACTGCCACTTTGCATTATAATAATAGTATTGTGGGTTTCTTATGAAAACTTTGCAATGTTTAAATTTTTGAAAGGTCACCATTAAAATACATTGTTATAAGCTTAGAACTGGTCTGTAAACTTTAAAAGACATGCTGAATTTTCCTGTCAGCGATCATGGCTTCATTTCTGTTGTCAGGTGAGAGGTATCTTGTCTCTCAGAGAAGCCTTTTAAAAAAATTTAGTAATTCAAATGTCATATTCTTCCAGTTTGAGATAGAATTGCTAGTGAAACATGCTATTTTATGTCCAACTGCTGGAAAAAAACACACTCCCAGTTTATAAGAAAGACACCATCAATTATAAGAAATGTCCTGATTTCAGAGATGTTAAAATGTAAAGAAAAAAGTATATTGTAGAATGAGTGAAATAATAAATAGTAGAATGAATATACAGTTGAACTATTCAATTTTCTAAATATGTTAAATTTTCTTTCAAATATTGGCAGTTAATTTTGTTTTCCTAGTAATTTAGGTTACTAAAACCTAAATGGGCAGAGAGTTTTGGTTATCTCTCCATATTAAGTACATTTTAATATTGATATATAATGTTTGTATGGTTTCTATAATTGCTCTATGGGTTGTGTTTCTGCACATCAATTCATTTTTTAGTCTTGACTGGTAGATTCTATATTACTAGTATATTAACAATTGATTATTCCTTAGTAAGTTTCAAATTCATTTTAATTTTAAAGTAGCTCTCTTTGAAGCAGCCAAAACAGTATGCTTATTCAAACAATAATTTGTAGGAAATAAAATTTTAAGCTTCTTTTTTTTATAGGAATATAATTAGCTTGTTTTCTTTTTTCCCAAGGTACAAATTCTGAGCTGTCTAACCCCTCTGAAACAGAATCTGAGCGTAAAGATGAGCTGAGTGATTGGTCATTGGCAGGAGAAGATGATCGAGACAGCCGACATCAGCGTGACAGCAGGAGACGCCCAGGAGGAAGAGGCAGAAGTGTTTCAGGGGGTCGAGGTCGTGGTGGACCACGTGGTGGCAAATCCTCCATCAGTTCTGGTAGTCTTTTATATACTATGTCAGCATCCATTCTTTGTAAGCAGTATAATCTTAAAAAATTGATCCATCCTCCAGGGCCACCCAATCTGGGAAGCTTCTCTTTCCAATTCACTGTTGTAGCAAAAATAGTAAACTATATAACAATGCAAGGAAAAGGCCCTGTGGTGGAGTGTTTCTTAGTGAAGGTTTATTTAGAATAATCAGGTCAGAACTTTAGTTGGCTGATTGTATTTTGAGGGTCAGATGTTCATCTCTTCAGTTTTTGAGGGCTTATGTAATTGGAAATTGTTTTTTTATTTCCCTAGAATTTGAGTTATATATGTTTGCCAGACAGACCTAGAGAATTCTAATGCACTGAGAGATCGCAGTACTTTTGTGTACTTAATATTGAAAACTAACTGGAAAGCATTCTGAAAACTGGAAAGCATTCTTTGCTACACTATATGCTACTTTGGGAACAGGGAAAAATTGTGGAATTAACTTTTTAAGAAAATTTTATTGTTTGAGGAATTCAGCTGTAAAGAGGAGTGTTTAGATGACTAAAGATTTGAGGTATATAAGCAACTTTGAAATTGTTTACTTGTGCCTTTATAAAAATTTTTAATGCTTTAAGTTAAGTGGAATCGCCAGAATGTTATTGGTTTCGTAATAAGCTGGGGGAGAATTGCTAAGGATACATGGAGTAGATTATTATATCAGGGATATAACTTGAACAAATTACTGTACACCACTTTAAGAAAACCACACTTTTCTTAGTATTATAACATACCTATGAAAACTTTTCTTAATGTTATAACATACCTGTGGTATTTGATATGTTATCGAAGATATGTATATATATGTTAAATATATGCCAAATGTGCTTAAAAATTACAAAAACTAGAATAAATCAGGGCAAAATTTAGGAACTTCTTAAAAGATTCTGGTTCCACAGTAATATTGTTTGAGCTCTAAGTTTAGTTTACAGGCTTACAGGGAAAGAATTCTTATATTTTAATATACTGTGCACTATTAATCAAAGTTTATAAGCTTATAGTATGCTGAATTGCAAAATAAATGTACTTTATTAGTGTTTATGATTAATGGATAAACTTAGTGTCTTTTGCAAAGATGCTAGCTTGCTAGCTGTTACCAAAGGAAACTTAGGAAAAATCGTGATTAGGTGAATTTCTTCTATTATTTGATTGTTGGAGGCAATAAATGCACATAGGTAAGATGGGTATTTTTCTTATGAATTATATCTTATAATTTTTCTTTTTCCACCTTTGCTCTATCTTCATGCTTTGTTTCTAGAGATGGAGTACTAGTCAACATTTTTTTCAAAATTTTCCTTTTCATAACCAGTTAGAATTTCAACTATAGTTTGCTGTTTTGTGTCAACTTGTTTTGATTACTTCAGGTCATAATTACAGATTTCTATTATGTCATGGAGTGTAGGTATTGAGTATTATTTGGAATTAGTCTGTTAACATCAGCACAAATGGAGCAGTCACCTTGAACTCGGTAAAGGGGACCAAAGCTTACTCTTACAATTAATTAATTTATATTAGCTGAATATTTATTTCTCTTTACCTTTATTTTTCAAGCTTTAGGGCAGGGCAGGATTACCTTGAAATGTAAATGACAAAATTAGCATTTCCTAATAAATATTTTCAAAACAAGGCAAAGCAAGTGTTAGGAAGCTGAGAACTTCTTGCTCATCTTCTGCTTTAATTTTTCATCACCATTTAAAGTTTTTTCATATTAATCATCTTTGTTATTTTCCAGGTAAAATAGTGATACAGAAAACATTTTATTTGAAGACATTGTATTTTTATTGGGGGAGATTGAAGTTTATCATTAATTGATATAGTTCAGTATAGATCAAATTATTCATAATTGCAGCCCTCTTAAACAAATATTTCTTGCCTCTGACATGAATATAGTGCTCAAAGATCCAGACAGCAATCCATACAGCTTACTTGATAATACAGAATCAGATCAGACTGCAGACACTGATGCCAGCGAATCTCATCACAGTACTAACCGTCGTAGGCGGTCTCGTAGACGAAGGACTGACGAAGATGCTGTTCTGATGGATGGAATGACTGAATCTGATACAGCTTCAGTTAATGAAAATGGGCTAGGTATGTAAGCATTTAGGGAAAACATACATATAATTGTATAATATTGTTAATGTATGAAGCTTTTTCCCAAAAAAGTATGCAATTCACAAATTGACTTTGTTATTGTTTACTTCAAGGTAGATAGCTTTTTGTCTGTCTTAAATGTCTAGTTCTCAGATTTGTCATAGTCAGAATTACTTGAAACTTGGAGTGTTTATTAAAGTGCCCTTTGATGCATTAAATCAATACAAATACTCAAACTGCAAGGTACTTACTGCTTTTATTGTCCCCACACCAAAATTGGGCTATGAGCTTGCCTCTTTAAAATTATTATCAC
This sequence comes from Mirza zaza, assembly GCA_008750895.1. Taxonomy (NCBI): domain Eukaryota; kingdom Metazoa; phylum Chordata; class Mammalia; order Primates; family Cheirogaleidae; genus Mirza; species Mirza zaza. The sequence goes on from VSMD01010887.1 coordinate 44,304, forward strand.
TGAAACTAGTGAAAGTATGTATATCAAGAGTAGGCATTAATTTTCAAAGGGCTAAAAATGTCATTAACTTTGGTATAAACCAAACTATTGGAGAGCAAAGCTTATCCCTGAATGGCAATTTAAAGTTTCTTTTATTACGAGTTAAAACCCTGTTAATTTCTAGATTATATTTCCATTGTCAATCTATTTGAAATGCTTAAAGCTACAAAAGTCTATTTCCTGTCAGTAATGTATGTTTTATCTTTGGTGCTTACTTAAAAGTTTATCTTTCCCCTTCTTTAAATCTTTGAAGGAAAGAAACTTTTGTTTTGTTTTTTGTTTTTGTCAGAATAGTTCATGGTAAACTTTGCAATTACAGATGATAGTGAAAAAAAACCCCAGCGACGCAATCGTAGCCGCAGGCGTCGTTTCAGGGGTCAGGCAGAAGATAGACAGCCAGGTAACTTGAGTGGACCTGTTGACATCAGGTCACAAGCATGAAAAAAATGTCATGTGTCTGCTTTCTGAATATATTATACTTACATGTACACGGTTGCATATACGTTCAAAATTTGCATTGCATAAATTGTTTATTCAACTAATAAGACTACTACTTTTAAGAAAATGCATTCTTCCTTCACAACTTAAATGTTTAGTAACCTGTCTAATTGAACTAATGTTGTGTCTCAATTTTTTACATGGAAATACTTTTGAGTTCATTATTTTGTTCACCTGGCAGATTGTTCACACTTGAGATGGGGACTGCCATCCCAGGGACTATGTTGTAGATTGTCACTGAAGTTGATTGGCAAAACTGGGCAGCTTTTGCATGGTGCCTGCTTACTATCTCTTAGTTCAGCACCTCATTTTTGTGGGAACTGTAATACCCATAGTTTTAAAAAAAAAAAGTATAAAAAATATTTGGAAGTGTCTTTCCTAATAAGAGGAATGCATGTGTTATGTTTTTGTTTATTGTAGTGTGATGCCTTTTCCCTTACACCTACTAACTATTCAAATTAATAGTACTTACTTAGTTTTAGAATGTTATTTTATGTAGTCATAATTTTTAATAACTTCAAAGAAACTTGTTTGCTGTGTCTATATTATTTTGAACATAATTTCATTTCCTGTGTACAGAGACATGTATATTCACAATGAAGAAATTGTGTGCACCAGAAATAAACCCCTTTCAAACTAATCAATTTTTGCATTCTTTCCAAAATCAATCCTTTCATGTGTTTTCCCCAAATAAAGAATGTAAATTCTAGCATCTTTAATATTTTAAGGTTAGTGGTTGAAGAGACATTTAGGAAAACTGGTTGAGGGAATTAGTTCTCATTCTTGAAAGCTCATGTTTTAAAGATAGTTAAAAATTTTGAAAGGAATTAAATATTGTCAAAAAATAGTGTGTCCAGAAAATCTTATCTTTTCTTTCCTCCCCTCCTTTAGTAAAGTTAGAAATGTATTTTAGGTGAAAAGATCATATTTATTTCACTTTTTAAAGGTGGCACAGCAATGACTACATTTTCTGGCCTTTCTTTATGAATAAGAAACTTTACCTATCAGTATGGCCTTAACAGAATAAATTACAACATAACTTATTAACTATAGATGTATTAGCAGACATAGAAGGAGTAACAGATAGTGGGGGTTGGTTGTAGAAGCAGCAGAAGTTTCTGTATAGTATTAATTGAAAAATGAGTAATTAGGAGTTTTCAATAATTTGACAATGATTTTTGTGTTCCATACTGCATCTATTCCTATTTTAACTCTATTTTTTGGGATTACTACTTCTCTTAAAACTCCTTGCATTTCCTAGCTTGCTCCTCCTCCACAAAAGATAGGAAGATAGGGTGGGTAAAACAAGTACAAAATTTTTTCCTTGCTCTTGGTAGCAATTCTAGGGAGGCAGCTTCCATCTAAAGTTAATACTGTTTGCTCTCATTTGCTCAAAATTTCTTGTTGCTCTTTGTGTAAATTAAGCAGTGAATATTCTTTGCTGCACTTTGGATGTGACAATACACTGGTGTCCAGTTGATTAACTTGGACCCCATAGAGGAAATTCTAGAGTACGAAGTTTGCTATACAAATTGCCTGCAATTTTCCTACATATTAATGTTGATTAATCTGTGTTGAACTTTTAAGGGACTTAAAAAAGGACTAGCTATAAACAGGTTTTTCCTTTGAAGTAACTGAGGTTTCTTTTAGCTACCTTTTATTTGGGAAGGGGACATTCCAGCTAAGTGCCTCTTATTTTAATCGATAATTTTATCAACGTATAATCTATCTCTGTGCATAGTGGATGAAGGGTTCTAAGAATTGTTTCCACGTGGATTTCAGTTTAACAGCAGGGCCTCCAAGTAGATGAATTTTCCCAGTGACCCCTGAGGACTGAACTATGGAACCAGAAAGCATTCATTGTGCTGCTCCCTAATCTGTGGCTAGAATCATTCTCAAAATGGTTTTGCCACCACATATGTAGATATAATATTGAAGTAGATTGTGATAGATTAATACCCCCTTCCTAATATTCCAATATTGTAAACTATTATTATAGTTATCACTAAACTGTTAAATGTATTTAAAAATGCATTAGCAATGAATTTAATTTTAAAAGCTTAAAAATGAGTGTACTTGAGCTTATAATTTGGAAGGAAAGAGGCAGTTTTAGGTTTAGTTTTCTAATTATGTGTGTAAGTTCTGAAATGTTTCCTTGTGATTTTGAAGGATTCATTTAAATTATAGTTTGTAAAAAGTTCTTGGATCTTAAATGTTAGCATGTTAATTTATAATTAAGAAAAATGAATTATAAATACTACCCAGTATTTTTATTATATATAAAAGTGATTTAGTTATTTTAATATAATTTAAACCTGATGGGCCAATTCTTCAATACCTAGTGACTTTAAATTTAAAATTTACCTGAATTTTCATTCTTTGCATAATTAAATTGCTCCCATAATTTAAAATATATACCGCATTTTTCATATCAGGAATTTTGTTAACCAGTCGGTGGTAGGAAATAATAATTTGGAAGAAAGAGGGTGGTTATTTTGATATTTATTTGAATCAGTGAATTCCAAGTTTCAAGTTCTTGAAGAGAATAGATTGAGTGATAAAGTGAGGCCAGTCCACAATACCTGTAGAACATAGGTCATTTGTTGCACTTGAGTTGGCAGTAGGATGTTAGCTTGGGTTAGTCTTTGTCCTAATCTACTACTGCCACTTCTTTGCAAACACACATTTCAATCAAGTTCTGTGGAGACTGGCAAAAGGGGGTAGGGTTGTCACTGAATTTACTCTAGCCCTACTCCCACACTGTGATCAGTGTCCACATTTTTAGGGTGGTGGTCTATCATCTTTAGTTGTAGTTTCTTATTTCAATCATTCAGAATGGTTTCTAATGTGAAACGTTAAAAAGGAGCCATAAAATATATCACACCAGGATATCCTTTTTTTTAAAGCAAAACCAACATTTGAGTAAATCTTTTATACCTTTGATGAAATTTTCAAATTTAAGTATATCACACCATGGTTTGCATGTAATGTACCCCATTTCCCACCCACTGATAATTGCAAGCACTGTTTGGGCTTAGAACACTTCATCTACATTTTCTGTTTGGTTGTGGGTTTCTACACCAAATTTGCCCCACAACCTTAGACTCAACAGAAAGGAAATAACTGGATTCTTGGGAAAGAGGACTTTAATCTCAACTTCCTCAGTCTCAAGCTTGAAATTTTGTATTGTCAGCACTAAAATCACAGGCAAATTTTTCAAGCTTTATTTTTGGTTGGAGGTGGTACCCAGCTTAAGAAAATTTTGAAATTGGGTGACCCACCACTAGTTTAATAGTGAAATTACTCTTTATCCATAAATAAACTTTAGAAATACTTTTCAACACCTGTAATTTTTTTCTCATCTTTAACAGTCACAGTTGCAGATTATATTTCTAGAGCTGAGTCTCAGAGCAGACAAAGAAACCTCCCAAGGGAAACTTTGGCTAAAAACAAGAAAGAAATGGTAAGGAGAATTTAACCTGTAGGTCTTTTTTTTTTTTTTTTTTTTTTGGTATGGTGTAGCATTATTTTTTTACTACTTAACTTACTGTATGATCACTTGTTTCCACAAATAGACAAATAATATTTTAAAGAGAAAACTCTTGATTTTGCACTTTGCCCCAAGTAACTGAAGATATGCATGCTTGAGCCTGAAATACTTTTTAGTTAGAACTTTAAATAGCATTTGTAAAATTCAGTCTGCCCAAAGATAGTGGGCATAAAGATTTTTGCTTAATTTGGGGAGCAATAGGCTATATACCTTTTTAAGTTTCAATTCTTTTAAATGCTTTAAGGGATTTGATATGTAAATGAGTTTCAAAAAGGTGAGTAAAGTAGGCGATTGTTTTACTTTGGGTATTAACTGTTTATATCATTTACATGGTGAACTTTTCAGTGGTTTAAAATAAAATTAGATACAGGTTTCATTAAACAGTACAGATGCTTCATGTGGTTTGGGCACTGCTAGATACTAGAGTTAAAAAGTCAAAAGACCCAGAGAGCAGAATACATTGGTATTTGTTTTGAATTCTAAGAATGTTTTTATTCTTTGATCCATTGTGGCATATGAAACTGAAATTTTTTATTAGCTAATGTTTATGTAGCTATTTTTCTCCTCAGCTATAGATTTCATTTATAAAGAAGTTGAAAAAGTTGTCTCCCTTTGGCAGGCAAAAGATGTGATTGAAGAGCATGGTCCTTCAGAAAAGGCAATAAATGGCCCAACTAGTGCTTCTGGCGATGAAATTTCTAAGCTACAGCGTACTCCAGGAGAAGAAAAGATTAATACCTTAAAAGAAGAAAACACTCAAGAAGCAGCTGTCCTGAATGGTGTTTCATAAACTGAAGAAGTTCCTAGTTTACAGTTCTTTTACATTACATTTACAATAGCGCTTGTACAAGCTTGCCAAAGATAGAATATGGATCGCCAGTCTTACATCGCACTTTCAGTTCCTCCATTTGGAATTCAGAAAGGGGAGGGATCCTGAAGAAATCATATGTTAAACATACTTTGACACCTACTGTGTTATAAAATATATCATCAGATGTGCCTTGAGAATAGTATATGTAACATTAAAAAAAGTTGCTGGCTATAGGAAATGTTATTTTGTTTTCAAAATATGGCAGAGACGGGGGAGGTGGGGGGGTGGGATCCCTAACCTAATATTCTTTATGAAAGCATTAGCTGCTTTTGTTACATTTTTAATATGCAACCACTTCTTCACCTGAGGAAAACTAGAATGAAATGCAGTCTAAAATATTTTGCACTGAATTGTAATTTCTTCATTAGTTTAGTCTGGAAACTGGTCTGTTTTAATGTGTTTTTCAAATGCTGTATGTAGAGGAAAATCTGCAGACCACTGGAATACATTTATTAAACTCATCTGCAGGGACACTGGGTGATATTTGGCAGTGACTGTTCTACCTTGAGGCTTTGTTTGGTTTATTTATTAAAGTGTACAGTATTTAAAAATCAAACATAGCTTTAGTTAAGACACTAAGCTAAATTAGTCATGTCCATTCAGACATACCTGAACTACTGAAAAGATCAATTTCCAGAAGGTTTGTTCTGTATAAACTACATGTTAGTCTTCAGTAGAGTATCTTATCTTTTCCTTTCTCTCTCTCTCTCTTTTTTTTTTTTTTTTTTTTTGATTTCAGTTGTTTGATGTGCAATATGTTTTTGTATGCAGGTAGTAAATAAACTTTGATCTTCCATTTGCTGATTTTTAACTTTCTACTTTTTATACCAATTGTTGCAAAGTAGTTGGAGCTATTTATAGGTTTAGAATAGTATGCTTTCATTGCTTTTTAAAAAGCATCTATACTTGCTCATAAATAGCATTAAAATATCAGTTGGCCATTTAATCATTTTGTAATGAATCCTCTGAAACCTTAACACTTAAAATTTAGACTATTAGAATAGATTGGGAATTGATAATACATTTGAGTATTAGGAAAAAAACCTTGGTAACAAAATTTTAATGAAAGGCAACTTTTAGAAGACAATGGGGAGTAGAAGGCAGAATTTTTACCTTTGCCTTTAGTTCTTTATTGAAAATCATAAAAGAAGTATGATGAACAGTTTTTAAGTAATAGGCCAATAATTTGTTTCTTGATTCTCAAGTAATTTTGAAGGTTCTCATACCAATGATTAAAAATCACTGTAAAACTTCAGTTTGCAAAAATAGACGTTTGTTTTAAAGTAACAATGATACAGTAATTTATACAGCTAATTGTGAGGTCAAATCAAATAATTGTGGACTTAGGGAGGGCTTGCTTCACAATGTATGCTGAGCAAGAATGATAGCCATTTATTTCTATCATTTGGCATCTGAAAAGTTTTTTATGTGCATAATTTGTGTTAATTTTTTGTGTGCATAAAAATGTTACTATTTTAATTTATATGACCCTAAGGTTAATTTGGAGTCTAGTTAAAAATGGTAAAATTTGCCAGGTCAGTGTATATATAACCCTACCCTTCAAATATATTCTAATTAAGGTTAAAATGTGCTGGTATTAAATGGTTTTTCCTGAAACCTTCAAGTACAAATAGTGTGATTTCTGCACTTTATGTAAATAGAGATATCAGTTTCATATCCTGGTTTTTAAAAAATTTGCCCACAATTGTTTTTAATCCACCAATGTTCTAGGAACAAGATAATTGGCCTTTTTATTCTTAGTTCCCTTGCATAATTGGGTTACAAATTAACTATAAGGTATGAGAAGAATTTTAGTTAATTCCTAGTTTGGCACATGTGTAAAGAAAAAAAATAGTTTTCGTTTTCTCCCATGTAGAATATTCACTAAAAGCTTTTTACATATTGTTTCAATAGGAAAAGAACAAAATTATCCTAAAAAGTGAGTGTAGATAAAGCAGTTCTTCATAATAGCAGTAAGTAATAACCATATTCTAAGAAATAACTAAAGATTTCATTACAAATGGCTAAAACCAATGTTTTGTCCTTTAAAACAGGGGTCCCCAACCTATGGTGAGTTGTATAATTATTTTGTTATATATTACAATGTATTAATAGAAATAAAGTGCATAATAAATGTAATGTGATTGAATCATCCTGAAACCACCCCACCCAAACCCCGCCGCCCATGGAAAAATGTCTTCCATGAAAATGGTTCCTGGTGCCAAAATGGTTGGGGACCACTGCTTTAAAGAAATATATGTGCTGCAGAATTGTGGTAAGCAGGCCTTTGTTTTTTAAAAAAAACAGGACATAACTAAGATTCAGGAATATAAATGAAAAGCCCACTTCCCAAGTGTAACTATTGCTAATTCAGGGAGCCTCTTAAAATGTATTTTGAGAGTGGTTCATCTTTTTGGCTGTTGTCCTAGTTAGATGGAATGTTGCTATGTGAGAACTTAACAATATACACTAAAAGATGCTCAAGCAAAAAATGTATTCTGGAAGGTCTTGTGCAGCTCCCAATAACTGTTGGCATAGGTCTGTGAAATCGAATATGGAACCTGAACTGCATCATGAAATAGCTGAGGTGAAAATGATCTGCTTTTTCTGAATCCTTGGGAGGCCTGGGATTTCTTGGTTTAGGCATCACCTTTTTTTTTTTTTTTTAAGGAGACAAAGTCTTGCTCTGTGGCCCTGGCTAGAGTGCAGTGTTGTTATCATAGTTGACTGCAACCTCAAACCCCTGGGCTCAAGTGATCTTCCTGCCCCAGCCTCCAGAGGAGCTGGGACTATCTATAGGCATACGCCACCATGTCCAGCTAACTCTTCTACTTTTTGTAGAGATGGGTTCTTGCTCTTGCTCTGACTGGTCTCCAACTCCTGAGCTGAAGCAAACCTGCCTCATCCTCCTAGCGTGCTAGGATTATAGGCGTGAGCCACTGGTCCTGGCCATGCATCACCTTTTTAAGCCTTATAAGGCCTAAAACAACTGCAAAATTGTGTCTCTGGTTAACAAGTCAGATAACATTGGTGAAAAAGTACTACAGGGGTACACAGAAATCTTAATTTTAAATGTTTATGTATTTTAATGTAGAAGTAAGCAGTACATCAAACCTACTGAGTTCATGGAAATTTACCTGAGACACTGCTTAGAACAAGGCTGAGGGAGGTTGCTTAAATACATTTTTTAAAAAGATGCAGCAAAAGAACAAATGTAGGAAACAGAAAGCTGTGATGGGAGTCAAAAGCAGCTGGTGTTTTAACTCTTGTATCCTGGATCCCCATTCATGTCCATTCTTTTGTGGCTGGGTTCCATTGTGCTAAGTCAGATATTTTTGTAGCTGTTTGCTATTTGTCTAGTGTTTTGTAACCTGAAGAGGGTCTTTGTATTGGCATGCTAATAACTAAACGTACTTGGATTGGGAAATGGTACAATTTGTGTCCTCTGCAAACAGATTTACAGTTTTAAGGTTTAAACCAACATGTTCTCACAGGCTGTGTCTACAATAAGCTTATACTAAGAACAGATAAAACTGGCTATAATGCATAAGTCCTGTGTCAATTAGATGAGAATGGCAGTAAAGGAAAGTTTTACACCTCGATTTTCTTACAGAAGGCTTCAAGGAACTTGGTTTGAACTGGATCTATAGGTTTGGCAAAATTCCCAAAGGGAGTAGGATGTTTGTTATAAAGTCTCAATCTTCCTATTTTTGCTATTATATAAGATTTAGATCCCTTACAGCTTTTTATAAGGTTATCTGATATAGTGAATCTGCTGAACCCTTATTTAAAAATTTTAGTTTTTCATTAGTGTGTAGGCTTGAGTGGACTCATAACCCATGATTAACTTATGATAGTATTTGGGCTTTACTTCAAGAACTTTACAATAAAGCAGTAATTGTAATCTGCTATAGTCAGACTTTGGCAAGTGGTATTAACTTGAAACTGCGCTCTACTGCCAGTTGCACTCTACTGCCGATTGAGATAAGTCCATTAGATTGAACAATAGGAAATTTTTACGGGTAAAAAATGGGCAACGAATCTATGGTTCAAACTATTTACAAATTTTTAAGTATAATTATACTAGAAATTCAAGGAAAAGTCAAAACATACAGAAAACCCCTAATTACTGGATGATGAAGGCATTATGTAATCTATAAGGAAATATAATTTTTTTTTAAAAAAAGGCTGTATCAGTAGATTAGATTCAGATTCATCTGTGTATCTTCTATGCTACTATTTCTAGTACTGAAGTCAGGTACCTTTCTCCTGGAAAAACTATTAATATAATGCAGCTTTCTAAGATGACCTCCCATAGTCCATTTGTTAATTTCTTCCTTTGAAAAGATGCTTTAGGTAAATGTACGGAATTGGGAGCCACTATTTTAGTTCTAACATTTTTTCTCTATAGTTTCAGTTTTATCCAACGAGAGAAGGCTGGACTGGTTGACCTTTTGAAGGTCTTTCCAATATTAATATAGCTTCAGTCTAGTCATGTGTCAGACTCAGGGTAACACTTAACCATATGGCCAAGAATGCACATAGAGTATATGCTGAATTAAACTGGCATTTGTTTTATATATATCCTAGCCAATTCCAACTATGCAATCTAAAGATAACCCAAACAAAGGCAAAATAATTCCTTTTTATTAATTTCCTCAGTCTTGCAGTCCTGTTAAACAAGTATACCACTTAACAGCTTCTTGGATTTCTTTGTATTTCAGTGACTGGTATGTTCTTTTTTTGGGTAAAATACTTTGTGTGTTTGTACTTTTTTTTTTTTTCCTTTCCCTCTCCCCATGTTCGTACCCTCTTAATGGATTAATTGTAAAATGTACCTACCACACATTTTCTAGTTTAAAGGTCATTTTCATTAAAAATATTTTCCAGTAGTTTTTCTAGATAAACCAACTTAAACTTGGTAGTTGCCTGGAGCATATATATACTTCAGCCTCTGAGTTTTTTCAACTAACTTGCTGTTTTCAGGTTGTAAAGAAAAATCTGAACATTACATTTGGAATTTAACTAATTGAAACAGGACTAAGGTGGCAGCAAGTGTTAACATGTTCCAGATTATATCAACACTGAACTGTTACTTTATTATTGGGTCAGGAAGAATAGGTAACAGGATGGTTCTTCATATGTCCTGTTGCTGAGGCAACAGCTGCTTCTAAGCAGACACAGTACTGCACAACAAAAAGCAGACCTTAGGTCATTTAAGTTTCCTGATACTCAAGGTTAGTCTCAGTCCAGGATTCGTTACATAACAAAAAACCTAGTGTACGCCATTCATTGTAAACAGTGTTTTTTTACTTTTTTAACTCGTTTACAGATTTCTAGCTTATGCTGTTCTTTGAAAGGTTGAACCAAGTTCTGAATTTTCATCAGAATTAACATTTGGGGGATCATGTGCACTCAAAATGTAAACACTACAGGTTTCTGAATTGCAGAACAACCTTTGTAGGTGGTCACTGTCAAATGATGCCTTATACATTCTCATAATTGAAGCAGAACTCAGCATTGTAGGCTAAAACCCTACTAACCCTTTAAATTAAGCTTTATACCTGAGTGGATTTCATTTTTAAATATTTCTGGTGGAGAGTTTTCTTTAAGGGAGGACATTACATTTTTCAGTGTACTTAAGACAGAATAGCTTTCAGTGTGGCATAGTTAACATGTTTAGGATTTTACTTTGTATTAAGAAGCTAGTTACCTAATTTTTCCCGATAACTTCTTAGTGGTTTTGCTTCTAGCTGCTTTCTACCCTCCTTGCTCTTGTTTCTTGTAATTTAGAGCAAATTAAGGACAGAGAAAAACCATGTAACGAAACTTCTAGCATCAGCCCAATATATAGGTATGGGCTTATATGCCACCCATTTGCACATAAGGGATCTCAAATATTTATTGAATGGTTTGAGTATTCTGGAATCATGATCTGAATAACTAGACTATTTTCATTTAAATGATTTCATAATTCTCTCACAATTTGGAAATACTTAATGGCAGGGAATCTGCTTAAAACTTAAAGGTAGGAGAAGACAGTTAAGTACCAGGACCACTCATTATAGCCCACTTTCATTACCAACAAAGCAAAGTTTGTAGCTTAGGACTCATATCTAACGTCAACCCCGATGGCCTGTAAAGGCAAAAGAGAAGGGGTTAAGGGACACACAAACCTCTGGCATTGATCTAGTATCAAGGCTATAGATAGGAATTCCCCTTTAGACATCTTGTTGAGAACTAATACGAACATAGTGAATTAGAGAAGACACCGAGGGCTTAATTCTAGCTTCACTAGCTGTATAACCTTGGAAACCATTTGCTCTGGCTTTTTGTTTCCTTAGCCATAAAATGTGGAGGAATTCTTACATTTTCAGGTTGGCCACTTATCCTTTGTTTTTACAGACTAGGGAGCAGGAAGGAGCCCTAGCAGAGATAGCTTGCTCAGAGTTACCTGGCTATCACAGAAGTCTGACCTGAAACCTACCTTCTATGCTGTGTGTTTATAACTTCCTCTCTTTTTTAAGAAAGTATATATCTATAAGCATCAACTGGTAAAGGCCCTAAACTAGATGTATAATGACAAATACCAGACTCAAAACTTGGTATTAATACTACCAAGGAAAACATGCGTGGGTTATCAGAAGTGTGAAAGATGCCATAGTATGGACGATAAGAGTACTGAACATGAGATCTGATAAAAGATCAGCCTTTTTTAGCATGTTGCCTTGGGTACATCTTAGCCTTACTAGATTCCTCACATGTAAAATGTACATAATAATAGTCTATTGAGATACAAGGAGAATGCTAAGCACAATGCTAACACATTTTGTAAGTATTCAATAAATGTTCACATGGATTCAGTATTTTGTAAGAATACCACTAAAAGACAAAGGTTCTTTTACAGATTTCAGTTATTCATTATGGTTCTAGAGCCCTCACCTGGATGACATTTAAATGTTCAGTTTGCCTAATAGCCTTCATTGAAATTTGGATTCTTCTACTTGAAAAAGGTAAGCCTACAGAAAATAAAACTGATATGAAAGAAAAATATGCTCTGCTGTGCTCCTCAGTATTATTTTAAAATGGTTTCCATTGTCTTAGCACCTGTCTTAAAAAGAGGTATGCTATTTGCACTCAAAAGTATTTGTACCTACAACATTTAAGTGTTCCTTCTTAGAATTAATGCTTGACTGCCTATGGGCATATTAACACAGTATTTGTCTTTTAAAACTTTGCATTTTAGTCTTAAGGCTCTTGTTCATAGAAACATTTTTTTTTTGATTAGTCCTGAAAGGTCTGAAATAAATGGTTAGTAAACCAAAATACAATTGATCTTCATTATTAGTGGATTCCTTATTTGTGAATTTGCCCTCTCGCTAAAATTTATTTGTAACTCCAAAATCAACACTTGACGTGCTTTTCTGGTCATTTGTGAATATTTGCAGGATGGCAAAAAATTTGAAACATCCCATGTGCAAAAACAAAACAATGCTCTGCCTTCTTGTTTCAGCTCTCATAAACAAGTATCCTTTTTGTGGTTGGTTTAGTGTAGAGTTTCATGTTTGTGCATTTTGTTGGTGATTTAAGATGGCCCCCAATAGTAGTGAAGTGCTACCTAGTGTTCTTAAAGCAAAGAAGGCTGTGATATGTCAAGCTTAAGTTACAGTGCTGTTGGCTGTGAGTTCAGTGTTAATGATAGCAACAATATATATTACATATGTAAAACAAGGTTATGTATTGATGAACTGACAAAAGTGTGACCACAGGCTCACAAGAACCTGTATTTCCCCTAGGAACAATGGTTCAGTATTTGCTAATTTAGTGTTCACAGCAACTTTATACGACAAAACTATGGTGAACAAGAACCTTCATGCTCCCTTGCCCCTGGAAATAACTAAAAAAATTTATCCTACACAAAAGCCTTAGAAGCTAGTGCTTCATTATACACTAAATTGTAACAGACTTCCATCAGATTTTAATCAAGGTACAGGGCATAAACAAAAGAACAACTATACCTTTACTTTAAAATGCCAATAAATATGATTATCTCCACTATTTTTGCCTTGGAAGTCTCTGTGTTCTCCATTAATAATTAAGAACTTTATGATAATTTAAGAAAACTTGGATGGTAGGGTAGTTAAATTTATCATCTCAGAGTTACACATAATATCCCTGGATGGGGAATATAGACTAGCTAGCTTACCTCAGATGTTTTGTACAGGGCCTCTGATTAAGATCCTGGATCCTCATATTTTGTTAGATGGATAGTAAATCATTTGCTTTCAAATGTCATTTAAATTTATTAGTATATAAATTCTTAGTAGTCCAAGCTGAAGAATATTTTGATATTGAGGACACTAAAATTTTCAGTTTTGCTGTTTAAGCTTAATTATAACAATTACAAAACTTTTGATAATGTCAAAAAATAACCAACTTAAGGAATAATTTATAAATAGTCAGTGTCTTTGAGGGGCTAAGTCAGGGGTCCTCAAACTTTTTAAACAGGAGGCCAGTTCACTGTCCCTCAGACAGTTGGAAGAGTGCGCTGTAGGCCTGTGTCCCTTGTAGGCCTGGGACGAGTCTGCTGCTAAGCAGGACAGGCAGCAGCGGCAAAAACACCCAGAGGGGCAAAAACACCCAGAGGGCAGGATAAATGTGCTAGGTGGCCCGCATGTGGGGCTGTAGTTTGAGGATGCCTGGGCTAAGTGAATACAATGTTAAAATACTTGATTAATAATAGGTCCTGTACTCTCAAATCTTTGTCATACTGTTAGAGTTTTTAAGATATGAAACTAAATTCTGTCAGTGACATATACATACCTAGGTGACTTAATTAGGTCAAAGTCATGGCTAAATTCACTTTTAAATTCAAAGTTCCAGGTAGCTGGGCCAGCTATCTGTACCCTGAACAGTTTTTTACCCTAATAAGAGTCCCTACTTAACCAGCTCATGCCAATTCCATCATGATATTTATCACATAGTTTATCAGTCTCCCATTAGACTGGAGGCTACTTGAAGGCAAGGACTGTCAACTTCACTTTGCCTTGAAGAGTATACCAACTTACTTGCTAAATGAATATTTCTATTGAAATGGTGTGCCTTTGTCCATCAAATATTCTTGTCTACAGTCTGATTTAAAATACTCAAATTTAAATGAGAAAATGATACCAAGGCTTTGATTTAGCTTATGCTAAATCATTTTTAAAAACTGTAGCTCTGAGGTATTTTATTATAAAAAGTTGGTATTCATATACATAAACTAATATGAACTTAAAATTCATCATACATTTACTTCATTTTTTAGCTTGACCTTCTAGTAAATCTTTAGCTTCATTGATTTTGGCTGCTATATAAGGAGATCCTCCTATAGGAAGAAAGAAAAAGGAATAGTTATAAAATGGATTCTCAATTTCTGCTTGGTAAAAAGCTACTCTCATTTCCAGGATCCCAATTCTTACCTGAGGTGGAATTTCTGGAAATTATTTTTTAAAGAAAACTATGACACTGCAATCAGATCACTAGGTAAATGATAAAATATATTCGATCAATGGGAAATGAGGTAATTTACATGAAAGATTTCCACAAAAATGACACTTTTTTTTTTTGAGACAGAGTCTCACTCTGTTGCTCGGGCTAGAGTGCCATGACGTCAGCCTTGCTCACAGCAACCTCAAACTCCTGGGCTCAAGCAATCCTTCTGCCTCAGCCTTGCTAGGACTACAAGCATGCACCACCATGCCCGGCTAATTTTTTCTATGTATTTTTAGTTGGCCAATTAATTTCTATTTGTAGTAGAGACAGGGTCTTGCTCTTGCACAGGCTGGTTTCGAACTCCTGACCTTGAGCGATCCTCCCGCCATAGCACTTCTAGAGTGCTATGATTACAGGCATGAGCCACCACGCCCAGCCAAAAATGACACTTTTTTAGGATGCTTAAAAAATATGTATCATAGACATATATGTGTCTTTGAAATAGTGTAAGTTAGCTTACTCATGATTACAAATCATGAATCAACATCAATTTATTGTATTATGTTACTTTAAAAACCATAATATTCTCAAGAGGTTTCTGAGCTTTGTTGGACAAACCCCTGTTTCTTTAGATCCTTTTTCTGTCTTTCACAGTTTTCCTCTTTTCCTATTATCAACTGTCCCTTCACAATGTACACATACCAATCGGCTGGAGCAGTGATTCTTGAAAGTGTAGTCCTAAGCCCAGCAAGAAGCATCAACAGGAAACTTGGTATAAATGCAAATTTATAGGGACCATGGCAGACCTACTGAATCAGAAGCCCTCCACATAATACAAGCTAAATTTTGTAAAATATACTGTGCAGCCAAATACCAAACAATTAGATCCCTGTTTAAATGTCAAAACCCATGAAAACTTCATGAAAGGCCTCTCTATAAGCAAAAGGATTTGAGCACTGAAACATGGATTTTGTGGTCTATCAAAGGAAATACCTTGTGTTCTTTAAACATAGCCAAGGCCCATTATAAGGATATCAGAAATGAATAAATCTCATAAATTTCTAACTAGGTAATCTCCATTTCAAAGTATCTAAACTGGATGGGGAAGAGTTAGTTTTATTAACTGAAATTTAACATTTTCTTTATGAATGTGAGTAAAACATAGTAATTAGCAGTATTTGTGACTTACTACTAGAAGTCACATTTTATCAGATCTCATTTGACTCACAAAGAGGTTTAGGCATTTCCCTTATAATAGCCAAGGGATATAAAATTATTCCATTAATAACATTTATGCCAACAAGTAATTATTTAAAGACTACTTACCTTTGTCTGGGTGATTTAAGAGCATAATTCGTCGATGAGCATCTCTTATTTTTCCTTTATTGGCAGTAGGGCTAATTAAAAAAGGAAAAGGTATTACTTCAGTCTACTTCTGGATCCCATCAAAAAATTGTACATAAAGGCCAATTAAAGATGTGAAACTGTACTAAGTTAACACAACAGTATGAAAAGCTGTTTAGGAACCGCCTAACAGAAGGAAATGCACATCCTGAATTGGAGAACCACACTGCTCCTTAGGGGGGAAAAAAAAAGTAAAGCATTCTCAAAAATGTTGAATTTGGTAAAATTCATTACAATAGTGCATTTATTGAAAAAGAAAATGTATTTGAAAATGAAGGCAGAAATTGCACCACAGAAAATGTCAGAACAAGATTTAGTACAGTGTAATAATCTGTTGATAAGTCTATCTTTAAATGAGTGAAAAACTGCTTATGTGCAAGTGTGTCTTCTCATTTGACTTTTGTAGGAGTGTTTAGACCTTAAAAATGTACA
The DNA here is from genome assembly GCA_008750895.1 of Mirza zaza. Lineage (NCBI taxonomy): Eukaryota > Metazoa > Chordata > Mammalia > Primates > Cheirogaleidae > Mirza > Mirza zaza. The sequence continues at coordinate 60,572 of VSMD01010887.1, forward strand.
TGCAAGGAAGGACAACTAAGGCTCCAGGGACTAGAACTGATAATACCAATTTTCCTGGGACAAAATCCTCCTCTAACTCCTTCCTAATAATAGGGGAGAAAAGGCTGTCTTAACATTTTCCTCATAGCTCTAGAGTTGTAGAAAAATATTAAAAACATTAGAAATTATTTTACCTTACACCTAGTATTAATGCTGCTTCCCGTTTTGTCATTTTGGGTTCAAACCCACCTCTGTAATAGCCACCACTGAAGGCCTGAAAGAAGAAATGCATTTGTAAGGAAAGATTAGTAGAATAAACTGAAAGTGATAAGTTTATAATGGTTCATAGAATTAATCAGTAGCAAAACTAAGTCATTTCGGAGAACTTTTAAGTGCAATTTCCACAGTATTTTGGCTACACCTAAATCTTAATATCTAAGAAGATCATGAAACAGGTCCTTTTTTTCCAGCCAATATAAACTATCTTGGAAATAAAAAGTGTCTCAAAGCCAGTTTTTCTAGTAGTGAAGAAGCATTATTCCAAATTAGCCATATTCTAGATGAAAATTTGATCTCACAGTATAACTATGGTTTAGAACAAGTTCCTCAAGAAGAGGATTTGGAGGTCTTTTGAGACAAATAGTTCAAAAATATTTTAAACAAGACATATGTAGACTTTAAGATATGTGTATTTACAGAGGACCTGCTGTCAGGTCCTCTCACCTTGTTATGTCAGAAATTTTAACTGGAAAAGCCTACTATCACTTTATTCTGTCTCATTCAATCACAACATAAAAATACTCAATAGGCTGCCATAGCCAAATTCATTTTTAATTATAATAAGAGTATGATCATAATATCTAGTCATACTCTATAGCCTAATTAACTACAGTGCTAAATATCATGTTAGGTAGTGCCAGGGCCACACAGTAAGAACAGATCACTTTAGAATCCTAGATCCCGGTGTGCTTGTGATGCAGAGCAGTTTGAAGGAAAGCAAGAATGTGGACAGATGATGCTGAAGTTGACAGTATGAGAACAATAAAGCGATAATAACTTTCATAATACTGTACTAGAATTGTTAACACTGCCCCCCATCCCAATTCTGTCACGTATAACATTCAACTTTTTGGGGTAGCACCATTACAAAGTTAAGAACTTCTACACCCTCCTTGTGGAAAGAGAAAGGGCACAAAGCAATCACTTAAAACTTTGTGGATGTTTGGAAATTTACCCCTCCTCAAAGTGGGGCCCTAGGTTTCAAACACAGGCAGCAAAGAATTAGAAGAAATATTCACGAAGTCTTACAGATTTTGGTAGACTTTGAAAAACTTGTTTTACTTGAGGCTCCATATGCTTCATGGCTTGCAAAACATAACGGCCTAAAACCAATAATAAATAGAATAAATAAATAAATCCCCAATCTCCTCTACTTCATTTCCACCCCTAAACCATAAACAAACCTGCAAATCCTGCAGCAGCAATGGTCAGTCCAACTGCTACCACTGTACTGGCCTGGTAAGGGAGAAAATAGTAGATACTTATTTCTCTAATTCCTACCCTTCCTTATGCCCATTTCCCCAATCTCCTGCACATTACAAGTTGCATTTCAATAGGAGAAACGAGTTTTAAGGCCAAAATATTCTGCCCAATGACCCTATAAAACTACTGCAACTGTTACAATGAATGCATTGTATAGGTATGGGATTTCTCACTAGAGAAAAGGGCAAGCTGACTTGCTTATTTACCTCTACAACAGTGAAAAAGATGATAATGTCCCTTGGAAAACTTCTTTCAGCTTTGGGCAAGTGAAATTACATTAAACCAAGAGCAGTAGAAATAAAGTTTCTGCTAGAGAAGACAAAACTTTACAGATAGCTCCTGTAAAATTCTGATAAAGCATTTTCAATGATAAGCGTGGGCTAAACTAGGAGATTAGCTTATTAAAGCGCCTTTAGCATTATCCCACCTCACTGTCCTGTTATCTCCAAATAAGGAGAGGTCCAAATATGTTCAAAAAAGTAGAAAGATCTATATCTGCAAGAGCCAAAGGGGTAAGAAAAGTGGCGCAAGCGTGGAGAGGATGTGTTAGAGCAAGGGCAGTTACAGTCAGATTCGTTCCCACGAATGTCCTAGTCCATTATAGACTCTGACCTTAGAGGAAAGTTCATGGGAAGCAAAGCCTTGGCGCCCGGCGACAGCGGACCAGAGGCTGAAGACGATGTACGAACACAAAGACCCAAGAGGAGCGAGTCAACAGCTTTGTGTTCCGGTGAGTGTGACGCCCCAAAGACCTAAACCTCCCGCCCAGATTCGCCCCTAAGGAGCACAACCTCGGCTGCAATCTGCCCAGGCCAGGAGCTGAGGTTGAGGCCTGGGCGGGACGTCGCCCAGAAGGCCGCACTCACCATGGTTCGGGCTCGGCTCCCTGCTTCCACTGGGAGCGTGTATCATCCCAGCCCAGGGTCGCGGCCGCTACCTACGCGCCTTTATCAGAGAGCGACGCATTCGCAGGCTGCGGGCACAAGCCTCCCAAGTACAGGCGCCGCCGAAACGCGACAGTAGAAGCCGCAAACGAGGCCGGAAAATGTCGTAAAAGGGAAAAAAGCCGAGAAGGAGGAAAGTCGCTCAGGCAGTGGGCGGGTGGGGAACGTTACTTCGGGTTGGTTGAGGGTGAGCGGATCGCCTCTTATCCATGTTTAAGGGTGGGGCTTCTCTCTGTTTTCTGCCCTTTGCTCCCAGGCTATGGGTATTTGCAAATTTTTTCAGGGAAGGGCATGGGCAAATGCTGTGCTGCCTGATTCAAAACGGTTTTATTTTCCTATCTGTAAGCACGTCGCTTTGCCATTTATTTTGTATACACTTGTCACAGGTAGTGAATATACATACTTAAACACACTGTGACAGATTGCCACCATGAAGCCAAACAAATATGTAGTAACCCGGCGTAGGAAGCAAGATATCCCAAGAAACCAAACGAACAAACTGCACTGTTCCACGGATTTCTCGGTAGCATTTTTTTTGTTTTTTCATTAAGAAAACTTTATTTATTTAATTTTTTGACAGGATCTCGCTCTGTGGTCTGGGCTGGAGTGCTGTGGTGTCATCATAGCTCACTGCAACCTCGAACTTCCGACTGAAGTAATCCTGTTGCCTCAGACTCACCAGTAACTGGGACTATAGTCGCAGGTCACTACGCCTGGCTGATTTTTTAAAATTATTTTTATTTTTTGCAGAGACAGTCTTGACTTCTGGCCTCCCAAAATGCTGGGATTACAGGTGTGAGCTACCATGTCTGTTTAAAGGTGTGACTTGACAGGACTTTCTGTGAATGTTTAGATTTTCATTTTGTAGAATGGGATTACCACTTAAAAATCAATGAATACTCTGATCACGAGCTCTTAAAATCCTACAACTGAAAAGTGCTATTTAAAATTTCTCCTGCTACCACAAAATAAAAGGCAGGACTTGATTTCATCTTTACAGGGCATTGGTTTCATATACCCCTACATAGATGCTTGAGATGAGAAAAATAATGGAGACAATAATGGAAGTTTTATATTAATAATATGATGTTTGCATGATCAAAATAAATTTGGAGTTACTTCTCACTTAGAATTTACAGAGTTTTAAAAAATCTGTTACGTTGCAGTGCAATTCTGCTTTCATGAGTTTGTTGGCTATTAGATAAATATATAAATTTTTTTACTTTGTTTTTGTCATCTATAAAAGCAGTTTGCCTTTTCATCTCTAAGACCACTTCTAGCCCTAAAATTTTGTGATGTAATTTGTTGTCAACACATGATTTAAAGTGACATCCTGCATTAACATACTAGCATTAAGTGTATATCTTCCTTTTTTGCCTCCTTTTTATTTAGTTTTTACCTAATAAGGACAAAATAAATAATCAAGTCAGGCATAAGACTATGGGACCAAATTGGCAAAAACAAGCCAGAATGCTACCTGGAAAAATTTATTATGCATATTTTTGATATGTATAAACTATGGCATGCAGTTTGTTTGAAGAATAGATTACCTTACAGAAGCCTACCCTCAGGAAACTGGGGTTGGGTATTAGGCAGGGATCAAATCTGCAGGTGGCAGCTACAGGCCAGGAGGGCGGTTCCTGGGGGTGGATAAGCTGGGGAAGGGACTGCAGGAAAATGCAGCTAACAACCGCAAAGAGCAGTTCAAAAAGGAACTTGAGGATCTGAGGCACACACACCTGCGGAACTGTAACTTTGTTATAAGAACACCTGTCAATCATGTACATCGATCATCTGGTAACATCCCACACCTCCTGTAAGCCCTCCCCTGGACCATGCCAATAAAAGGAAACCACCTGGGTGTCCTAACTAACATCTTTCTCCACTGGTAGAAACTGACCCGTTTCTCTCTGGAATGTATTCTTGCTTTGTATAGCTTTCTTCTTTTCTGCAATAAAAGCTGTTTGTGTGGAATTGCTTCCTGTCTGTGGTCACTCCATTGCATTGGCCCTGCTTATGGATTTTCCAAGCAAGGAGCCAAAGAACCAGGACAACAGTCCACCAAGAGATCACACCTGACAGTTGGTGCGAAAACCTTGGATTCTCTCTCTTTTGAAGGTAAGGGGATGGAGTATGTGTGTTTTCTGGAGGTTGCCTTGTCACTTTGTCTTTATGTCTTCTTACTTTCCCAACTGTGGTGAAACAAGGTGAGTAGTGTGAATGTGGTGCAAACCCTGGAGTTCCCATCCGTCCTTTTTTTTCCAACACTAGGACTCAGGAAATGGAAATCCAATCCTGCCAAATGCCAGCCCAGGTCTTATGGGACTCCCTCAGTCAATGGGCTGCCTGCTCTCTGTGGAGAGTGGTCAGTCCTCAGGCTGAGGAAATAGTGGAGTGGTTGAAGGGATATCTTGACTGGAAAACCTGACTAGTGAGGCCCCTATAGCAACGTAAGTGTTCTTCCTCACCCCTATAATTCTTTCTTTTTCTAACCAAAACTTAGTTTTCTAGGACTATGTTCCATGACATCCCATGCTGTTTCAGACTTAGAGAATTGAGGGTAGACTGACCCCCACCATCTGCCACATGGTCATGGTGGGGGGAAGTTCTCACTAGGAACTTATCTCTGGAGCCAGGGGAGGGTTCCAACCATGGGAATGGGACATTGTGTCCCCGAGGTGAAGTACCACCCAGGAGAGGAATGCCTGGTCCGGAGGGTGATCTACTCTTGGTCTATTCTATTCTGTTTTCATAGAGACAGTGGGACAGGAAACCTCAGTTCCCACCAGTTCTCCCGTAGGATGTCTGTTAAAGAACTGGAATATCATTGGACTCAGCCTCTGCAAAATGGAACTAGTGTTTTTCTTCAACACCACCTGGCCCCAATACCAACTGATGGGCAGAGAATCCTGGCCTGAGAACGGGAGTCCTAACCTGAATAGTATCCTACAATTAGCTCTTGCTTGTAGAAGGGAGGGAAAGTGGTCAGAAATTCTCTATGCTCAGGCCTTTATATACCTGACAGATAACACCCAATACTGTGAGTCTTGTGTGAGGAAATTAAGTCTTGTGTGTCAAATTAAGAAGACAGAAAAAGGTCGGGGTGCCTCTTCGACTCTGGAGAAACCTCAAATTTCAGAAAAGAAATCAAATGACAACAAAGAGACTATGGCTGTAGCTCCAGCCCCAGAGGAGCCTCAAACACCACCAGAATATGGCCCACCCCGTCTTCTTTACCCCTCTTTTCCAAGTCCAAATCTACCTTCCGTATGTCCTTTATAGGAAGTATTGGGATCCACAGGACAGCCTGTGAGGGTGCATGTTCCATTCTCAATGGGGCATCTCAAAACATATAAGGAAAAACTAGGAAGCTTCTTAGCTGACCAGAGAGGTGCATAGAAGAATTTGAATACCTGATGATTATTTTTGATTTAACCTGGAAGGCTATGTGGGTCTTGCTCTCATGTTGCTGCTCACTATACAAAAGAAATAGGATTGGGCAGCCAGTCAGGTTTATGGAGATTAGTTTCATACACTAAATCAAAATCTTCCCCCTGGAAATCAATCAGGGGGAGCCAGGGTGGAATTACCAACAAGGATCAAGGAAGACCCCACCTCCACAATGATAGTATGCCTTATAGGAGGCATGAAAGCTATTCAGGTAAAACCAGTTGGCTTTTCCAAATTGGTAGAGGTAGTTCAAGCAAGGGAAAAAAGCCTAGCAATATTTAGGGAAAGAATCACTAAAGCTATCAAGAAATATATCAACATGGGCCCTAACTCACCAGAAGCAATAATAGTAATAAATACTTTGTTAACAACTCTTAATCTGATATTCAGAGAAAATTCCAGAAGCTGGCCTTGGGACCCCAGACAAATACAGTCCAGCTACTGTTAGTGGCCTCTACTGTCTACAGCAACTGGGATATAAAAGTAACACAGCAGGATCACCAAAAGGCCAAATTATTGGGGGTGGCTATTACTGCTATGGCTCACCCAGCTACTCCAAGGAACCCAGGGGTTGGTGATAAGACCTGTTTTTGGTGCAGGAAGCCTGGGCACTTTTGAAAGGAGTGCTGAGTCAAGACTGAAGGAGACTGGAACCAAACCAGGAAGGCTGTGGGGCCAAGAAAACCATGTCCCAGATGTGGACAACAGGGCCATTGGGCACGGGACTGTCTCTTGACCCCCAGGGCCAAGGGGAGCCCAGGCTATAGCGGTCATGGATAACCAGGCCTGAAGGGACCTGGGTTTGACACAGGCTCCACACTCATGCAATTGAGCTCACACTTGAAGAATCCCAGGTAACCTTGGATGTGGCTGGCAAGCAAATTATTTTCTCACTGATATGGGAGCCATTTATTCAGTCATAAAAACCTTTGGTAGATCGCTGTCATCCTCCTCCTGTATGGTTGTAGGCATTGATGGGTGCCCCACCAGAAGGTATTATACTCCTGTTTTATTATGTAACTGGGAAAGAATATTAGTTACCAATTTCTTTTTGTTGTTGTTGTATTGGTTTTTTTCTTTATTTCAGCATATTATGGGGGTACAAATGTTTAGGTTATGTGTGTTGCCTTTTCTCCCCTTCCCCCTGGAGTCAGAGCTTCAAGTGTGTCCATCCCCCAGATGGTGCCCACTGCACTCATTGTGTATGTATATACCCATCCCCTCCACCCCCTTCCCATCTGCCTGATGCCCAATAAATGTTAGTCCTATATGTCCACTTAGGTGTTGATCAGTTAATACCAGTTTGCTGGTGAGTACATGTGGTACTTATTTTTCCATTCTTGGGATACTTCACTTAGTAGAATGGGTTCCAGCTCTATCCAGGAAAATACAAGAGATGCTATATGACTGTTGTTTCTTATAGCTGAATAGTACTCCATGGTATACATATACCACATTTTACTCATCTACTCATGTATTGATGGGCACTTGGGTTGTTTCCACATCTTTACAATTGTGAATTGTGCTGCTATAAACATTCGTGTGCAAGTGTCTTTTTTATAGAGTCTTTTGTTCTTTTGGGTAGATGCCAAATAATGGGATTGCTGGATCAAATGGTAGCTCTACTTGTATCGCTTTAAGGTATCTCCATATTGCTTCCTACAGGGGTTGAACTAGTTTGCAGTCCCACCAGCAGTGTAGGAGTGCTCCTATCTCTCCACATCCACACCGACATTTATTGTTTTGGGACTTTTTAATAAAGGCCATTCTCACTGGAGATAAGTGATATCTCATTGTGGTTTTGATTTGCATTTCCCTGATGATTAGAGATGCTGAGCATTTTTTTATATATGTTTGTTGGCCATTATTCTGTCTTCTTTTGGTAAGTTTCTGTTCATGTCTTTTGCCCACTTTTTGATAGGGTTGTTTGATTTTTTTCTTGCTGATTTTCCTGAGGTCTAAATAGATTCTAGTTATCAGCTCTTTATTGGATGTGTAGCTTGAGAAAATTTTCTCCCATTCTGTAGGTTGTCTGTTTGCTCTCTTGACAGTTTCTTTGGCTGTGCAGAAGCTTTTTAATTTGATCAGATCCCATTTATTTCTTTTGTTGATGCTGTGATTGTTTTGGGGGTCTTCTTCATAAATTCTTTGCCTAGGCCAATGTCTAGAAGAGTATTTCCAATGTTTTCCTCTAGAATTCTAATAGTTTCACACCTTAGGTTTAAGTCTGTTACCTAGCATGAGTTGATTTTTGTGAGAGGTGAAAGGTGTGGATCCTGTTTCAGTCTTCTACATGTGGCTATCCAGTTTTCCCAGCACCATTTATTGAATAAGGATTATTTTCCCCAGTGTATGTTCCCCAGTGTATGTTTTTGTCTGCGTTTTCAAAGATTAGATGGTTATATGAGGATGGTTTTATATCTAGGTTCTCTGTTCTGTTCCACTGGTCAATGCCTCTGTCATTGTGCCAGTATCAAGCTATTTTAATTACTATAGCCTTGTAGTATAGTTTGAAGTTTGGTAAATTGATACTTCCCATTTTGTTTTTATTGCCTAGGATTGCTTTTGCTATATAGAGTCTTCTCTGCTTCCATACGAAGTGTAAAATTATTTTTTCTATATCTGTGAAAAATGATGGTATTTTAGTTGTCCAGCTAATTTCTTCTATTTTTAGTAGAGACGAGTTCTCACTCTTGCTCAGACTGGTCTCAAACTCCTGACCTCAAGTGATCCTCCTGCCTTGGCCTTGCAGAGTGCTAGGATTATAGGCATGAGCCACCATGCCCGGCTGATGGTGGTATTTTAATAGGGATTGCATTGACTCTGTAGACCACTTTGGGTAGTCTAGACATTTTAGCAATGTTGATTCTGCTGACCCACGAGCATGGTATGGTCTTCCGCCTGTTTACATCCTCTGCTATTTCCTTCCTCAGTTACTCACCAATTTCTGCTTATCCCCCAAATACCAATTTCTTTGGTAGGAAGAGACTTTTGGTTATGTTGGGTCTCCAATTACAGTTACAACCCCACACAATCATGTGGATGGGTAACCCTCAAGAGGATTTTGAGGGAGAACAGAAGCTACCAACAGGCCTAGAGAATGTAGATCCTAGAGTCTGGGCAAATGGAAATCCAGGGCAAGCTGTAAGGATTCCACCAGTAAAGGTGACCTTCAAACCAGGAATTCCCTTCCCCTGACAAGTGACAGTATCCATTGTCTCCAGAGGGGCAGCAGGGAATTGTTCCTATAATACAACAATTGTTGAAGGCTGGGATGTTGGTAGAATGTTCATCCCCTTCCAACACTTCCATTTTAAGCAGCAATAAAACTGAATGGGAACTGGAGATTTGTTCAAGACTTCAGAATCATAAATGAGGCAGTGATTCCTTTATATCCAGTGGTCCCAAATCCATATACACTTATCATTCAAATTCCTTTGGGATCAACTTATTTTTCTATCCTAGATTAGAAGGATGCCTTCTTCTCAATTCCTTTATACCCAGACAATCAATTCCCACTAATAATTGGTCATTTCTTAAAGTTTGGAAATCATCACTCCACAGAAATTCACACATGGAGCTATGATACCAGGTGGATAAGGATCCCATCCCCCAAGGGGGGGGGGAAACTATGTGGCAGACATTGTGCTAAATGCTTGATATAGAGTATTTCATTTCACTTCATAACAGTAGCATTTACTTCTGTTTTGAAGATGGGGATATTTTTCTGGATATATTTTGTTTTCCCCTCAAGATCCTCTCTCTATCCTTTTCCAACCTTCTCTGTGACCTGGAGGAGCAGAAAAGGTTATGAAGCTGACCTTAATAAACTGCATCAATGAGCTCTCACCTTCTGGTGTGGGGCTCAGTCAGGTCTGTGAGGAAAGTAAATTTATGTACTTCATTTCTCCATCTCTGTTCCTGGTGGTTACCAAAGGCTGACTGAATGTGTCCTCTGAAGACTATAGCTCTTGTTGTGTGTGTATGTGTTCTGGTAGTTACTGCTACCTCTTGCTTCTTCAGCACTAAGAGTAGTAAGGACATTACTACTGGCCCGCACTGCCTTGCTAGACACAGGGCCCTTGCCCATTGTTTGCTAATGTACTGTAATCCTGTCCACACTTTTGTAAACAATCCCCTTATTAAATTATCCATTTGGATATGATCTGAATGTTTGTGCCCTCCCCTCGCCCCAATTCATATGTTGAAACCTAATCACCAGTGTGATGATATTAGGAGCTGGGACCTTTGGGGGAGTGATTAAATCATGACCGTGAAGCCCTCACGAATGGAATTAGTGCCTTCATAAAAGAAGCCCCAGAGAGATCTTCACTATTTCTCCCCTGTTGGGGCCACAGTGAGAAGGTACTGTCTATGAGACAGAAAGGAGGCCCTTTCCAGACATGGAATCTGTCTTGATCTTGGGCTTAGAATGAGAAGATGACTATCTATGAGAAAACGGGCCCTCGCCAGACACCAGATCTGGTAGCAACTTAATTTTAAACTTCTCAGCCTCCAGAACTCTGAGAAATTTCTATTGTTTATAAGCCACTCAAGTCTGTGGTATTTTGTTATAGCAGCCCAAATAGATTAAGGCAATGCACCATCTGTTTCCAGCATAGATGGTGACTGTTAAAAAAGGATACTGCAGTAATTCAAATAGGAAATGGTGGTAGCAGTAAAGGTGGAGTGAAGTGGCTTGTTTCCTGGTTATATTTCTAAGGTATGGCTGTTAGAATTTGCTGACGGATGAGATACAGTGTGTGAAAGAAAGAAAGGAGTCAATAGTAACTCCAAAGCTCTAGACTTGAGCAGCTAGAAAAATGGAGTTGCCACTTAATGGGACTAGAAAGACTTTGGGAAGTGCAAGCTGGGAGTAGAAGCTTTTGTCATGCTAGGTTTGAAATGCCAACTAGACATCCAAGTAGTGTTGGTTAGTAGGCGGTTGTACATACAGGTATCAAGAGAGAAGTTTGGAAGTCATCAGCCCCAGATCGTCTTCAAGTCCATGGAACACCTGAAGGCACCCATGGCATGAGTGGAGAGAGAAAGAAGAGGAATTAAAGCTGTGTTTTGGGATACTTCCATGTTTAGAATTGGAGGACATAAGGAAAACCTAAAAAATTAGACTGAGAGGGTAAGCAGAAACTAGGTGAGTGTGGTGTCTTGGAAGCCAAGTGAAGAAAGTGTTTAATGGTGGAAGGAGTGGTTACCTGTGTCCAATGCTGCTGACGGTCAAATAAAAGAACGACTAAGAATTGACTACTAGACATCATTGAATTTCTGTGGTGTGATGGGAACAAAATTCTGATTAGAGTGGGTTTAAGAGAGTATGAGAGGAAAGAGAGTGGAGATATGGATTATAAGAAATCCCTGTGAAAGCATTTTGCTGAAAAGAGAATCAGAGAAATGGGCAGTACACTGAGGAGGAAGCAGTATAAGGAGTGCTTTTATTTATATATATTTTCTAAGATGGAAGAAACAACAGCATGTTTATTTGCTATAGGAATTATAGAGGAGAAAATTTGGCAAACTTTACTGAATTGTATAATTTAAGAATGAGAAAAAAATGTAGAGACCATTTTCCCCCCAGCAGTTTTATCTTGTAAATGAAGAAACTGGGCCACAGTGTGGTTAACTAACTTTTCTAAAGCCCTAACAGAGTCCAGTAATCACTTGCCTTTACTGTTCAATGTCCAGATATGTATAATGTTGGTCATAAAATGAGAAGGTCCTAGAATTGCCTTTACCAATATTTCCTTACCACTCTTTTTAAGCATGACCTCACATTTGGATTAATAATGTCTAAATTCCTGACTAGTAGCCATTTAGCCCAGAAAATCTTTTGTAGGCAGCTGTTCACATAACACTATATATGTAAAAGCCATTTGCCTAAAATTAAGTGGTGTGCAGTAAGTATTTCCTTCCCTTCCCTCCTTTTCTCTTGAGTCCTCCCCTTCTCTTCCCTTCTGCTTTATCCCACCCCTTTTTGTCTCTTCCTTCCTTTCTTCCAACAGTCCTGCCATCTCCTGACAATCTATCATTAGAAATTTATCCTATTGTCCCCTGTTTGAATATGAATATTCTCAATAAATGATTAGACTGAGCTAGGATCCACAGACCCCTCTATGAAGTGTTTTAAGAGATACATTTGTTGTAACTGGTAAGTGGAAGACTTTAACTGGGGTGCACAAAGGAAGGAAGAAAGAGAAGAGCTTTAGAGCAAGAGGCGTCAAGAAGAGGCCCAGATGGGAATGATAGGTGGACCCAGGGCACTGGGGCAGAGGGAGGGTGCTGGGAAGCTGGAAGGAAAGACCCAGGGTCCAGCCACTCTTTCCTTCAGTTGGCCCCATCTGCATCCAAGGAAGGTGAACCCTGCCCTGCCCTGTGGCTGTTATGAAATATTTATAACTATTTCTCCTGTGATTTTTCTTTATCCTTTTTTCAACTTTTTTCATTTTTTTTTTCTCACTGCATCTGTTTTAGGATAATTTCCTACTTTTCTTTCTAATTACAAGAACTGTTATTATTATTATTTTTTTAAGTCCAGAGCATGTGGGTGGTGGGGTAGTCAGAGAATTACGTGTTTGACCAGAGTGACAACATCCAGGGAACATGTACTTCTGGATAAAGGCTCTGCTCTCTTCTTGGGCTGTGAGAAAAGAAAACCAAGGCACTCAAGATCAGGGAAAACTTGAAAATTGGGGTAGCCGACATGCCTTTTCCAAAATGGAGTTTCTCCAACTGCCCCTGCATTTCATTCCACCTTAGCATATCTCTGCCCATTGCCTTCCTCAGTCCTTTCTCCTCTTCCTTAGCCAGGGTCCCAATTGTTTACAGCAGCTCTGTGCATTAAATCAATCAAGTCCTCCCTGCTGAGTTGTCAGCAAATGGAGCTGACCAACAGAACAATCTGTATAAGTGCATCTTGTGCCTGGGCCAGACAGACAAGTACAATTATTTGATTGCTGGAGATTGCCACTAAATGAGGATGAAATAGTGGGTCTGGGACTTGTTGGTGAATATTATTAATAATATAGTGTCATGTATTAATAACATAGTGTCATGTGAAACAAAGCTACTCTGGAGGGTCTGTCTGAAGTCCCATTTTAAATCACATTTCCAGGGAGCTAGATGGTTGAAAAGATGAGCAATCATAAAGCAAAGTGTCTTTAAGCACCAGTTTAGGGTTTCAGTGTGACTTAGGCTAAAGTTAAGAGAGTATACATTGCTGTTATAAGTTATTTGGTGGCCAGAATGTAGCATGGGATTCATCCCTGGCTACTTGTCATACAAATTGTGTTCCTATAATACTCTACTGTGAAAAATCACCTTCACTCCAATCATTACAGTCTTTGAAGAGAGGCCACTGCAAAAACTCCATGAAATTCTTTCTGGCAACTATTATGTTCTCAGTTACTACACAGTCAACTTCTTTAGCCCAGCACCATAGACAACCCTTCAGATTTCTCCAATTCTCCTTTTCGGAAACCTCATAGCCCTGTCAAATGGGATTTGTTACCACTATTCTGCAAATGTGCTGTGAAGTGTACTGCTGCCTGGGCATTTAGCCATGTCATTCTCTCTTTTCCAAGTGCCCTTCCCCCATTCCATCTCTGTCTCTCAGTTAAATGTCCAAATGTGCCTTCTGTGAAGACTTCTTTATTCATTAAAGTCTGGAATAGGTGTCCACAAACTTTTTATGTAAAGGAACAGATAGTAAACAGTGTAGACTTTGCAGGTTACATAAAGTCTCTGTCTTCTTTGTTTTTATAAAAATGTAAACACTGTTAGCCAGCACAGTGGTGGCCCATGCCTATAATCCAAGCACTTTGGAAGACCAAGGCAGGAGGATCACTTAGCCCAGGAGTTCAAGACCAGCCTGGGCAACATAGCAAGACCCCGTCTCTACAAAAAATTTAAAAAAATTAGGCATGGTGGTGCAGTGTTGCATGCCTATAGTCCTAACTATTTTGAAGGCTGAGGTAGGAGGATCACTTGAACCTGGGCATTTGAGGCTGCGGCAAGCTATGTTCGAGCCACTGCACTCCAGCATGATTGACAGAGCAATACCCTATCTCTAAAAAAACAAATAAAAACAAAAAACTGTCCTTAGTTTGTGGATCATTCAAAAACAGACTACAGGATGAATTAGCTCATGGGCTGTAGTTTGCCAATCCATGATCTAGAGTGATTTCTCCTTTCTTGTACTTCTGTACAATTTTGTTTGTGCCATGTTGCCAATTTCTATGTAATGTACAGAAATTATTGGTACACAAGTATTTTCTCTATTAGACTAAAGATTTTTTGGGAGAAGAAATCATGTGTCATATACATTTTTTTACTCCCTACAACATGTATTATATTGTGTAAACATAGAAAGTACTCAGAGAATATTTGTAAAATGAATAAATAAATTACTTATAATATCTTCTAGCAAGAATGTAATTTATTTCCAACTCCTCTAAGCCCTTAGTTTTATGAGGTAGGTCTTCCACCTCCACCCTTACCATGGACCCCTTACTTAGTAAAGCCATGTGCACCATACATTTAACTGGTAATCTGAGATGGAATATTTTGGTTTGTTAAATATTGCATTCATTGAGCACTTACGTGTAAGGCACCATTCTAGGCTCTGAGAAAACATCACTGGACAAGACAGATAAAAACCTCAGCCACTGTGGAGCTTTGCAGTGCAGGCTAGGAAGCAGGATCTCAATATGAGCTCTCCTCCTGATACTTCTCAACTTTGCTTCCCTATTTTTTAGGTCATTGACTTAATAATATTAATAGTATTTGCCACTTGGCTTACCAGGGTACAAGAAGTGGTAAAGATTATAGTGGTAAAAATAACATTTATGGTATACCCAAGACAGTTATAAGTATTATCCTCTTTTTTAACATATAAGGAATTTATGAAGCATAAACTACATAAGGAATTTATGAAGCAATTGTAACAGTCCTTCTTTATCCAGAGTTTTGCTTTCTGCAGCTATAGTTAATGCTGTCCAAAAATATTACATGGAACATTCCCAAAATAAAGAAGTCATAAGTTTTAAATTGCAAGCCGTTTGGGTAGTGTGATGAAATATTGAGCCGTTCTGCTCTGTTCCTCCCAGGATGTGAATCACGCTTTTGTCCAGTATATCCATGCTACATATGCTACCCGCCTGTTAGCCACTTAGTGGCCCTCTGGGTTATCAGATTGACTCTGGCAATATTGCAGTGTTTGATTTCAAGTAACCCTTATTTTACTTACTAATGGCCCCAAAGTGCAGGAGTAGTGATATTGGCATATTGTTATAATTGTTCTGTTTCATTATTAGTTGTTATTATCAATCTTACTGTGCCTAATTTATAAATCAAACTCTATTATGAGTATGTATATGTAGGAAAAAATATAGTAGAGTTGTGCGTTGTTTAACGTCAGAGATACATTCTGGGAAATGTGTTGTTAGGCAATTTTGTTATGTGAACATTACAGAGTGTAGTTACACAAACCTAGATGTTAGAGCCTGTTATACACTTACGCTATTGGTGTAGCCTATTGCTCCTGGGCTATAAACCGGTACAGCATGTTACTGTACTAAATATTGTAGACAGTTGTAACATAATGACAAGTATTTGTATATCTAAACATAGAAAAGGTATAGTAAAAATATGGTATAAAAGATTTAAAGAAAAACTATGATACACCTGTATATAACACTTACCATGAATGGAAGGTGGGACTGGAAGGTACTCAGGGTGAGTCAGTGAGTGAATGTGAAGGCCTGGGACATTACTGTACACTACTGTGGATTTTATAAACACCGCACACTTAGGCTACACTAAGTTTATAGAAATATTTTCTTTCTTCCACAATAAATTAGCTTACTATAGCTTTTTTACTTTATAAACTTTTTTTAAAAATGTTTTGACTCTCTTATAATAATAGTTAGCTTAAAACTGGCCAGGCGCGGTGGCTCACGCCTGTAATACTAGCACTCTGGGAGGCCAAGGCAGGAGGATTGCTTGAGCTCAGGAGTTCGAGACCAGCCTGAGCAAGAGCAAGAGCCCATCTCTACTATAAATAGAAAGAAATTAGCCAAACAACTAAAAATAGAAAAAATTAGCTGGGCACGGTGGCACATGCCTGTAGTCCCAGCTACCTGGGAGGCTGAGGCAGGAGGATCACTTGAGCCCAGGAGTTTGAGGTTGCTGTGAGCTAGTCTGACACCATGGCACTCTAGCCTGGGCAACAGAGTGAGACTCTGTCTAAAAAAAAAAAAATAAAGCAAAACACAAACACATTTTACAATTGTACAAAAATATTTTCTTTCTTCATATCCTTATTCTATAAGCTTTTTTCTATTTTCAAAATTTTTATTTTTTACTTTTAAAACTTTTTTTGTGTGAAAAACTAAGACACATTAACCTAGGCCTACATAGGACAAGTATCATCAGTATTATTGTCTCAGTGGAAGGTCTTCAGGGGTAAGAACGTGCAGGGAGCTATTATCTCTTGTGATAACATGGTCTTCTGGAAAATCTCCTGAAGAAGCTACCTAAGGTTGTCCTACACTTAATTTTTTTTAATGTTTACTTATTTATTTAGAGACAGGGTCTGGCTCTGTCACCCAGGCTAGAGTACAGTGGCGCAATCATAGCTCACTACAACCTATAATTCCTGGGCTCAAATGATCTTCCTGCCTCAGTCATTGGAGTAGTGGGGACTATAGACATGCGCCACCAAAACGAGCTAATTTTAAAATATTTTTGTAAAGACAGTCTTGCTACGTTGTTCAAGCTGATCTTGAACTCCTGATCTCAAGTGATCCTCCTGCATCGGCCTCCCAAAGTGCTGGGATTATAGGCATAAGTCACCATGCCCAGCCTTTTTTTTTAAATAAACAGAAGGAGCGTACTCTAAAATAATGTTGTAAAGTATAGTATAATAAATACATCAACCCGTAACATAGTCTTTTATTGTCATGACCAAATATTATGTATTATACATAACTTATGTGCTTTTATAGGACTGGCAGTGCAGTAGGTTTGTTTACATTAGTATCACCACAAACACATGAGTAATGTGTCACGACACTACGATGGCTGTGATGTCACTAACAGGAATCTTTCAGCTCTATTATAATCTTATGGGGCCACAGTTGTGTATGTGGTCTGTTGTTGACTGCAACATTGTTATGTGGTGCATGACTGTATATACAGGGTCTGGCACTATACACTAATTTCATGTATCCATTGGGGATCTTGTCATAAATCCCTCATGGATAAGGGGGACTACCCTAACTTCATTTAGTTATCTTGTCAATCTGGATAAACTGGGGATCATAACTGTGACATAATGAGATTACAGGACGCAAAATAGTCTTCTAGAGGCAGTATCTTGATCACAAGCTAAATTAAGCAACGTTATTTAGAATAGACACATAGGGCTTAATAATTGGTGGTGGTTTATAAAAATAACTAGTAGGTGAAGGAGTAAAGATTTGATTTAAAGTCTACTTGAATCCTAAGCCTATGATCTTTCCAATGTAGCCAAAATAATGTTAGATTATGTTGAGTTCTGTTCTGATCACAGATTTGCATTGAAATTAACAACAGTGAACCAAAATATAAAAATAAGAAAGATTAACAAACTACACATACAATTCACTGAAAGAAATGAAGATATTTTATGACAGTCTCTAAAGAATATATCAAGAGGGAGGAAATTCTAAAAGTCAAAATTTCCTTCTAGTCTTCTTTGCTTATTACATATTTATAATGTCTGCCTCACAAAAAATTCATTGCCAGAGAAAACTCTTAAAAACTTCTGATTGTCTATCAAATGCTGTTTACTCAGCTCTTTTTCACTCCCTGTTCCAGTCACTCTCTGCCCATTCAAGATTTCTCTCATTCCTTTATTTTCCCTCCCTCCCTGCAACACGCTCTCTGTGTTCTAAAACAGCTCCCAAGAATTCCGCGTACGCTGGGATGCACTCCCCTGTATGATTCCATCCCCCTCGATGTAGAACTGTGAAGATGGCAGGACAGTCATCTCCTTGATTAGACTACATGGTCTGGTAAAGGTGATGAGATATTCACTTCAGTGGTTACATTATTTAATTTAATTTTTATTTTTTCAGGAAATAGGCTCTTATTCTGTTGGCTGCAGTACAGTGGTGTGATCACAGCTCACTGCAGCCTAGGACTCCTGGGCTAAAGTGATCCTTCTGCCTCAACCTGTACATTACTTTATGTAAGATGCCATCACATAGTAGACTGTGGTGAGATTCCCCTGCTTGCTTTGAAGAAGGAAGTTGTCATGTTGTGAGAAGGCCATGTGGCTAAGACCTGAAGGTAGCCTCTGTGAGCTGACAGCCAGTTAAGACAGTGGGGAATTCACTTCTGCAATTGCAAGGAACTGAATTCTGTCAACAACTTGAATGAACTTGGAAGAGGCCCCAAGCCTCTGATGAGATCACAGCTCTGGCTGACACCTTGATTTCAGCCTTGTGAGATCCTAAGCAAAGAATCCAACTACATTGTGCCCAGACTCCTGACCTACAGAAACTATGAGATAAATGTTGTTGCATGCCAATATATTTGTGGTAATTTATTAAACAGCAATAGAAAATTAATACATGCATATTAACTTGGTTTGGGTAATAAAGTCCAGAAACATCTGGGAAAAGTGATTCTGATCTTTTTTTCTTGTTGGTATACCCCACTATGATACATAAATAATATACTTGAGAAATGTGGCATCTTTCTATCACAGTAGTGGCTATATGTATGACTCTCTAAGGGTGGAGTGAAGGCTTGTACAGTTTGTCAAAGCCCCCAGATGGCTGGGATGTGCTTTGGATTGAGAACGACTGCACTATACTATTTTAGGGACTGCCAAAACAGGGTCTGTCACCTATCTCTGGACTGGATTATACAATGACTTTGATTTCAATTTTACGTCACCAAAGGTCAGAGACTAGTGAGAAAGTTCTCACATGCCCCCGCCTCCCTGTGTCATTCAGTGTCATACAGTAGCTAGATATAACTTGCTGCCATGGTTTGGATATTTGTCCCCTCCAAAACTCGTGTTGAAATTTAATCCCCAGTGTGGCAGTATTGAGAGGTGGGGTCTTTAAGAGGTGATTGGGTCATGAAGGCTTTGCCCTCATGAATGGATTAATCCACTTATGGATTAATGGTTTAATGGGTTATCATGGGAGTGGAACTCATAGCTTTATAAGGAAGAGAGACTTGAATTAGCAAGTTAACACATAGCAAGCTTAGCCCCCTCACTGTGTGATACCCTGTGCTGCCTCAGGACTCTACAGAGGTCCCCACCAGCAAGAAGGCCCTCACCAGATATAGCCCCTTGACTTTGGACTTCTAGATCTTCATATCTATAAGAAATAAATTTCTTTTCTTTATAAATTATCCAGCCTCAGGTATTCTGTTTTAAGCAACAGAAAATGCTAAGAAAGAATATTGGTACCAGGAAGCGGGGATGTTGCTGGTAACAAATACTTGATAATGTGGAAGCAGCTTTGGAACTGGGTAATGAGCAGAGGCTGGACAAGTTCGGAGGAGAAGGCCTGAAGGTGTCTTTCTGGTGAGAGCTTAGAAGACAAGACAAGGGAAAATTCAGAACTCCTTAGAGACTGGGTAAGTGGTCATGGCCAGAATGTCATTGTAATTTGAACAGTAAAGGCCATTCTGAGGTTTCAGATGGAATCCAGGAACAAGGTATTAGAAACTAGAGTAAAAGCCATCCTTGTTATAAATTGGCAAATAACTTGGCTGAACTATATCCATGCCTGAAGGCTTTGTGGAAGGCTGAATTTTGAGGGTGATGAATTAGGGTATCTGGCAGATAAAATTTGTAAGTAAAATATAGAAAGAGCTGCATGGTTATATTTGGCCATTTATGCTGAGATTCAGGAGCAAAGGAATAATTTAAAGATAGAATCTATAATTAAAAGGGAAGTAGAGTGGAAGTATTTGGAAAACTCTCAGCCTGACACATAAAAAGTGAACAAGCTTGATCAGGAGTGGAAATCAAGCAAGAAGATAGCCCAGCAACCAACCATTTGCATGGATAGAAGGGAGCCAGGTGCTATTCCTCTACACCAGTGGTCCCCAACGTTTTTTTGCCATCAGGGACCATGTTCATGGAAGACAACTTTTCCATGGACTGGGGACAAATTTGGAAGACTGGGGGAATTGGGGAAGGCAGAGCTCATGCAGTGATGCAAGTGATGGGAAGTGGCTATAAAAACAGGTGAAGCTTCCCTCACTTGCCCACTGTTCACCTCCTGCTGTGCAGCTAGGTTTCTAAGTTTCATGGAAGACAATTTTTCCACATACAGCAGGGTGGAGGGGATGGGGAGGGTTGGTGAGACAGACCTCAGGTGGTACCATGTGGCCCAATTCCTAACAGGCCACAGACCAGTATAGGGCCTCTGCCCAGGGGTGGGGACTGTAGCTCTAGACCATGGAAAAAATACACAAAAGGCATTTCAGAGATCTTTGAGGCTGCCCCTCCCATCACAGGCCCAGAGGGCTGGAAGGCAAAATTGTTTCAGGGGACAGGTCTGGGGTGCTCTCTACAGGATTGCTGTCCAGGTCCACCTTGGGGAACCTGTTCCCTGAACCCTGGCACATGGACCTGCATGGAAGCTCCTAGCGGTGGAGGCTTCAGGTGAAAAGTACCACTTGGACACCCCCCAGTCTTAAACCTTGGGGGTGTCCAAGTGGTACTAATTGTGCAGGCTTGCAGAAAGCAAGAGCTGTGGAGGCTTGGCAGCCTCCCCTCAGATTTCAAAAGATGTCATTGAAAGCCTGGGGGCCAGGCAAAGAGATTTGTCACAGAGGTGGAGCCATTCCAGGAGCCCTTATTAGAGCAATGCTGAGTGAACATACAGGGTTAGAGCTGCCACAGAGAGTCCCTACCTGGGCAATGCCTAGTGCAGCTGTGAGATTGGGATTGCCATGGGGACCTCAGAGTTGTGGAGTCACCAGCAGTATGCAATATTGGCCTGGGAACGCTTCAGGCATCAAAGTCCAACCCCTATGAGCAGGAGCAGCCATAGTGGGCTGAGCCCAGAAAAGCCATAGGGGCAGGGCTTTGGGCAGAACTCCCACCCCAGTGGGTCCAGAATGTGGCACATGGAGTCAAAAAAGATTTTTCTCCAGCTTTAAGATTTACTGTCTACCCTGCTGAGTTTTGAATTTGCTTGGAGTCTGTTACTCTTTTCTTTTTTACTATTTCTCCTTTTTGGAATGGGAATGTCTGTCTTATGCCTGTACCTGGTGATTTTGTCTTAGATAAATAATTTGTTTTGATTTCTCAGGCTCACAGATGAGCCTCTGTACTTTGGACTTTTGAACTGACGCTGAAATGAGTTAGACTTTGAAGCCATGGGGTTGGACTAAATGTATTTGTATGTGAGAAAGACATGAGTTTTGGGAGGCCAGGGATGTTTGTTCCATCCAAAACTCATGTTGAAATTTAATCACCAATGTGTCAGTAGTGAGAGGTGGACCTTTAAGAGGTGATTGGGTCATGAGAGCTTTAGCTTCATGAATGGATTAATCCACTCGTGAATTAATGGGTTAATGGATTAATGGGTTATCATGGGAGTGAGACTTCTGGCTTTATAAGAAGGAGAAGAGACATCTGATCTAGTGTGCTCAGCCCCCTCACCATGTGATGCCCTGC
>VSMD01010888.1:0-19508 GCA_008750895.1 Mirza zaza
GAATTTTATTCAGTATGTTTGTTGCTGCCATTTTTAGGAACCAGATAGATTGATGTCCCTGCCCCCTGCCTGAATGGACAGTAGACCATGCTGTCCACTGATTTGTCATATCGTTATTCAGCGCTGGGGACTGTTCCCAGCACTGGGAATACAGAGATGAATAGGAAATATCAAGAGTCCTCAAAAAGCCCATAGTCTGTTTAGAATGTGGAAAACAAAGCCATCATTGACAGTGGGATAGACTTTATGATTAAGGTGACTATATAATTTATTCTACAAATCGGGGAATTTTAGAAGGGAAGGGAGGCCACTCTTAGGCTCTTAGGAATTACCTCCAAGACAGCCCAGGTAAACCAGGACTGGAGGAGGACACTGGACATCACTGTCCTGTCTGTAATGGAGGTGCATAAAAGCCAATGAGAAGCAGAGAAGACAAACTGTCTCATCCATGGGGAACAGAAGAGCAGCTCCATAAGGATGGGCATCTCGAAGGAAGGGATGTAAAGTAGAGCAAAGCCAGAGTAGAGAACATGCCACCTAAACAGAAAGGATCGCATCAACAAGAAGCAAAACTGGGTGTTTGTTCCTGTATTCCAATGATGTCAGTGGCAACGTTCATAGATGATCAGAAAAATGAGAACGTCTGACTTGAGTTCTTTCCTAGGTAGGAAACTATCCTTTTCCTTCAAAGGAAATGAACATTGGTGAAAGATCATTTTTCTTAAAGGGGACTGAGAGGCCTGGGTAAATACGCAAGTGTTCCAGAGAGTAGAGAACAGCCTCCGTCCCTATCTGGGTTCTCCAACCTGTATCTTCAATTCTCTCACACTTCCAGCTGGGAAGAGAAGAGGACAAGGTACATTTGCCCCGTAGCTCCCATACCCTGTAAGAAGATGAATCTAAGGATTTAAGAGTGAAGGTAATTAAGAGAAGAGTCAGTGAAATCCCAGACTTTTGGTTTGGGGTGAGGCTTATGAAAGGCGTGATAATCACCTCCTCTCTGGATTGTCCCACCCTCTCCCACCGACACATGCCAACAAATCTTCCGCTATTAACCACCAGACAGCTTCACTTTCCGTGTGGGTATTTGTATCATCATTTACATGAATTATTTATGTCTAATTGGCATGCAGTATACTAATTGCTACGCGCATTATTCACTATGTCAGATGAAGTTAAATGCGAGTTTTATTTGCTTCTTTATTTAATTTTAGCACACGGAAAGAGCAAAGCATCGAAGTCAGAAAGACGTGGGTCAGATCTTGGCTCTGCCACCTACTTGGTGTTAGACAAGTTACGTAATCCCCGAGTCTTGGCTTCCTTATTTGTAAAATAGGGCCAGGAATCCTCAACTTGCAGATTGGTGGGTGGCATTTAAATGGTGCATGCCCTCAGCAAGAGGTGTGCTAAAGAAACTCATCTTCCCAGACAGGCAGAGAAACTGAAGATTTCCTTTGAACAAATTATTTTCAACTCTCTCCCTTCCCTTTTGTCTCAATTGTGAGAGATCCTTTTCCCTTTTTATCTCAATGGATTTTAGTTGGAAAGATAAAAATAAAATAATGTTTGTGTTAAGCTTCCCCTATAATGTCTTCTACATAGGCACTCAGAAAAAAATTTCCTGATGTTGTTAATACTATTTGTAATATTAATTAACAGTTTCCATCGTGTTTCTTAACACACCTTAAGAGTAACAAGACTGGGGCTAAAAAGAAAGCTATGCACAGACCTTTCTTTTTGAGACCAATCAACTGTGTTGTTCGTTATTTAAGCCACCTTAAATAAATTCCGCCCAAATATTATTTTAAACAAACTGCTGCCAAATTGTTTCTAAAAGTAGTATCAACTAAATTTTGCAGATGACCATGTGGCTCTTAAATCCATATTTCGGATTTGGTTTTAGTGAGTTATAAAAGGTAAAGCCATTTAAAAATATATGTATTTTGGCAGTGTTATGATTTTGGCAGGGGAAAGCTGGTTAATGCATCCAAATGTGCTGGGGATTGGAATTCACTTCAAGCCAGGTCCTTGTTAGAACTGGGTAGATTAATTCATATCCTTGCCTCACACAAATGGGTTTATTTACAGAGAGTATCTGCTCACAGCACATTCTTTTGGTTATGTAGCATTTCTCAATCAAGCCCCAAAATACCACATGCATTTGTCCATAACCCAATTCCTACTATCACTCAAAATTAAAGAAAAAAAAATTAATGCAATTTTAGAAAAATTAATGCAATTTTCGAAATTGCATACTACTTTTGCTTTTTTTTTCTGATAATATGTTTAAGATAGGGAAAAGCAGGAGCTTTCTCTAGAAGTAAGAACATATTGACTGCTTTAACACTATTGAGCTATAGAGTACAAGAGTACATATATCATTGCCTTTCCAATATTTTTTTTAAAAGAAAGAAGAAAGCAGAATTCTCCTTGCATTTTGCATTGATGCTTTTGCAGCTTCCTCTGGCTGGAATGTCTTTTTTCTCCACCTAGAAAACCCGGAGTTATCACTCAAGGTCTAGCTTTATTGTTACTCTCCATGGGAAGCCTTCCTCGAGCCCAGTAGACGAGATTAATGGCTTTTTCTTCTGTTTTACCCTTGTGGTTTCTTCGTACCCAGTTGTGCCACTTACCACAGTGTACCGTGGCTGTTTGTGCAGAGGGCCGTGCAACCTGGATTCCTGCAGTCTTCACCTGACCCGTCTGCGTGTCATCAGCCTCTGTTCCACACGTTCGTTCATTTCAACATCCGTTTATTCATCAGATATTTATTCAGCATCTACTGTTAATTTTGCTGCATAGCAAATCACCCTAAAACTTTTTAATGGTGTAAAGCGATATCGTATCATCACTCACGGTTTCCATGGGTCAGGGATTCAGGCAAGGCTTGGTTGGCTGGGCAGTATTTGCTCAGCGTGTGTCCCCAGGCTGCAGTCAGATGGGGGCTGGAGACTGAGGCAGCTGGGAGACGTCCATGCGTGACTCTGTCTTCCCCCACGCGGGCCCGAGGTCCCTCCCGTGGCCTCTCTGGTGTGGGCTCCCTACGCTGTACCTGTGATGGCCTCAGTGGGGTCATGATGCCAACCTGGGACAGCTAAAAACATCAAGAGTGAATATTCAGGCTAGCAAGATGGAAGCTAAATGCTCCGGGCTCCCGAGACCCACAATGTCACTGTCCCTGCATCCCCTCGGCTACTGGTGAGTCGCAAGACTAACCAGATTCAAAGGGAAGGGAGTTAAACTCTATTTTTTTTTTCCTTTTTTCCCCAGGTTTATTGAAGTGTACTTGACAAGTAAAAATTGTATATATTTAATGTGTTGTACAAGGTGATATATATATGTGTGTGTGTATATATATATATGTACAGTGCTAACTTCAATATATATATACACATACATATATATATTGAAGTTAGCACTGTAATCAAGCTAATTAACATCTCCATCACCCCATATAGTTACGATTTTTTGTCTCTGTGTGTGTGTGTGTTAAGAACACTTAAGATCAACTCTCAGCAATTTCAAGTATACAATACAGTGTTATTAACTGTGATCACCAAGCTGTGTGTTAGATTTCCAGAACTTATTCATGCTTCATAACTGAGTTTTGTACCCTTCGACCAACATCTCCCCATTCTCCCCCACCCTCCAGCTTCCTGGCAACCACCATTCCACTCCCTGTTTTAACTATTAAAATGTTTCACATATAAATGTGAGATCGTGTAGTATTTGTCTTTCTGTGCCCGATGTAATGTAATATCCTCCAGGTTCGTCCATGTTGTGGAAGATAGCAGGGTACCTTCCCTTTTTTAGGGGTGAATAATATTCTACTTTATATATGTACCACACTTTCTTTATCCAGTTATCATCAACGGCCCTCTTAATGGGAGAGTGGCAATATTCTAGGTGAGCATGTGGGGTGGCCACCTTTGGGACATGCAATCTGGAACACCTGCTGTGTACCCTGCATGGTACAGTGCCCTGAGGATACCACAGTGAATAAAACAGACATGGTCCCTTCCCCATGGAGCTTGAATAAGGGACAGAAAAAATATAAATAAGTTAGAAAGATAATTTCTTTAGCCATAAAAAAGACAATTATATAGTGCTTTCCCGAGAAAGGCCTTGTTAAAGAAGTAATTTTCTTAGCAGAAATCTAAATAAGAAGCAACCAGCCCTGCCAAGAAATGGCAGAAGTGCCTTCCCAGAGAGGTCCCCACCCAGGACAAAGGCCTTAGATGGGAATGAGGTTGGATTATTTGAGAAGCAAGGTGAAGGCCATGGTGACTATGGTGTCGTATGTCGAACAGGAGAGTAATAAAACGTGAGGTCCCAGAGATGGGTGGAGTCTATAAATGGGGGTCCTTAAGACCATGATAAAAATGTTAGATTTTGTTTTGTATGGAATAAGTCATATGAGGTTTTAAAGCAAGGCTGTAACACAATCTGTTTAAAAGATAACTCTAGCTACAGTGTGGAGTGTGGGTTGAAAACAGAGAGGAAAGAAGCAATGAATGTGATTAGAAGGCAACTTACAGTGGTCACAGCAAGAGCTGCTGGAGACTTGATTTAGGGGAATAAGAAGTAGAAATGGTGAAATACTGTGTGTTCAGGAGGCTGGATGGATTTGTAGCCCAGACATAACATTTCATACCTAATGATCAGATCATTTTATATTGGTTGTGCATGAGCTATATGGGTCCCCCACTTGGCCTGTAGATTGTAAGTATCTAAAGGATAGGGACTACTTCTTACTCATATTTGTATTTTCCAAAACACTTAGTGCATTGTAAGTACTCATGAGTATTTGTTGGAGTGAATCTCACTCTTTCTTGGACAGCTTCCCATGTCTTAAAAGTACCTATAATTTAATTTATTGTAACTATTTCTTAGAAATGCAAAAAATTGATTTTTTTTATAGATTTCTATTTGAGGCTTTCTATTGAAAATATGGAGAGTGCTATATTTTAGCCAGCTTGTCCTTCTCCCTGAACCTCTTCATAGAAACAGGAGTGTGTGGATGGATGGATGGATGGATGGATGGATGGATGGATGGATGGATGCGGATGGATTGATGGTTGGATGGATGATTGGATGGATGGATGGATAGTCAAATGGATGGCTAGGTAAGGTGCTGTTGCTATTGCACTTCTGTAAAAGAGAAATGAACGTGCAGATTGGTAGTGATGACTGCAGTCCCTGATATCCTTAGGCCTGGGGAGGAGTTATTCATAATTTAGTTGGTACACTGACAAAAATTTTACATTGCCCAACTCAAAAAAAAAAAATCATTTTGCTGTTTGACCTGTTTTTCACTTCAGGATCTTATTTGTATATTTTATAATTCTGTTTTAATGCAGATTTCATTGCTAGAACAGTTTCTGTGGGAAAATGAGTCTATCTTACCCTTTGTGCATCTAAAATACTGAAAAAAAATCTATAATTGAGGTAGAATATGTAAAAATCTATTGTGTTTTTGGGGAAAAAAAGATATTTTCTGACCTTTTACATTCGAATGCTAAAAAAAGATGCACCTTTAACTTTGACTTAAAGACTTTTGGGGCACTTAATTTTCCCAGGTATTTATTATTTTAATTTGGAAATCAAGTTTTTAAAGTTTGATATAAATATTATATCTTTCTAGTTTAGGCAATTAACCATATACCTCACTATGCTTATTATTTTTTATTACTGTAGCCTGGTTTTAATAACTTTGTCTTCTAGTTTATTTCATTTATTTATATCATGTCACATCCCCAAAATAATTTGAGATAGTTTATTAAAGTAGACACAAAGTGGGCATTCAGGAGAAGAAAATGAGGAGAGAAAATACACCAGTGTTCCAGTGGCCTAGAATGTGAGTTGTATCAGGACAGCGTAAATTTTCCCCAGGGAATGTTTATTGCTTATTAAGGAGCATGGTCTCCAGAATGCAAATTCAATAAATAATTTGTGCAATGAATATCTGAAGTTAGTTAACAAAACATACACATACAGATTAATTCACTTGGATGAGATCGATCCACAATTTTGACTCAGAGCCTTGTGCTAACAAACGAACGGAGAAAAATACTGCTAATGAACAATCCACAATATCCATAAGATGAGATAAAACCATTTGATAAAGGAGATATGCAACTCTTCCTGGGCCAAGAAGAGTTTATAATCATGTCCAAATGGATAGTCATGGAGAGAACACCGAGTTATGTGGCACTAACACTCATCGTCCTTACGATACTATACAGCCAATTTTAAAGGTTTATTTTTTTCATCCCACAATCCAATGGTGGCTTTGAATATTAAGACTCAAGACTCTTGAGGACCAGATGGACCACCTTTCTTTTAGCTAACTTTCCATGAATATTGTTTTTCACATGCATGTTTTTAATAAGGTTGGAATAGAAATTATTCCAAGGCTACCCTCAGTGTCAAGAATCTAGGGTGTAGAGAAGGCACTGCTGTGAAAGTGAGGGGTCAAATGCTTAAAAAACCCACTGAACCCACTAATTAAATTTTATATTATCCTATTAAAGTGGGCTGGCTTTCCAGAACTCGTGCCTGAATAGATGATGATCATTCTCTGCAGGAAGGAGGGACAAGAAAGTGCAGATTGTCAGGACTGATATTGTTCTTGGAAAAAAATTTTGGAAGCCAGTTCATTGTGCAGGCAAATGTGTGACCCAAGACCCACGTTCTTGAGCAATGCAACACTACCTCTTTGTTTGTATGCAAGATAATTATAAAGGAACCAATCATCAAATGTACACAGTCATCACAAAAGAAAATCTCAATAAAGCACTTCTAGAAAGGCTAACGCTGAGGGATCTAAAACAGAGAGGTTCCAAGTGTACTTCTGTGTCACTGGATGAAATGATTTGCTAGCAAGGGTTCCTACCTTGAGGTCCATAGAATCTTAGATGATCCGATCCCTCCTCAATTGTGTCAAAACTGTTGTGTGTGTGTGTGCATGCACACACATTTGTTCTGCAGAAGGAGTCTTCAGATTTTTCAAGCGCTCAAAGAACTTTGTGTTCTAGAAAGATTAGAAACACTTCATAGGGTTGTAAATGAGCCACTTAAATATTGATGGATATTAGTAAAAGAGAATGACTTTGGAATTGGAATAACAGCAAAACTGTTCTATCTTGTAAGAACTCAACTGCATGGCAGGTGTTTTTTTGGACCATTCTTGATTTGTGACAAAACCTTGTTCTCTGTACATGGAAGATTGTTTCTAAACTCCTCGTATTTGTTGAGACAACATTTATTGAAAAAGTACTCTGTGCACAGCACCAGCGTTTCATAGTTTGTATCCTTTAGGGATATGCAAACTCTAGCGGAGAATTAACTCCAGGCGATTCCACAGAATTATAAGATAAGTTGTGACTTAGGAATGGATAGGAAACTGAATGGCTGTAGAAATCTTCACCGCAGATATTACACTCTCTTAGTAGGGCAAGTGCTGAAGTGAATGAATTTACCATAATTTTTGTCTTTTTTTTTTTTTTATATATATACATTGAAGTGTCACGACAGAGAACCCAATGGACACAGCACAGAATATTGTTTCTCAAAGTGCTGTGGCCACTGCAGCAGCCCCTGGGCACTTGTTAGAAATGCAAACACTTGCACCCCATCTCACACCTAATCTGGAAGTGGGCCCAGCAATGGGGCTTTTACGGAGTCCTCCAGGTGACTGGTACGCAGTAGAGTTTGAACAATACTGATTTACGTCATGTGCCTACCCCACACCTGAGATAGGACGGGGCACCTTGCTTCACAGCTCTACCAAGACTGCATGCGGTGGAAGTAAGAGAATTTCTTAAAGGAAGATCACTGTTAGTTGTCAAAGAAAGAGGAGTCAATTCTGAACAGCCAAAAAATATTCAGCACCCCTCACATCCCTTGAGTTGATGAAATTCTCCTTATTCTTGTCACGCAAGTATCTTACACTTCAGCATTACCGGGGGAGGTGGCTTCCCTTCCAGAGCTTCTAATCTCCATGGAGAAGGATGCCTGCTGGAGTAGCATTATGCTCCTGCAACCAATCCCCAGAGAAAGTGTCTGACTCCTGATTTTCAGTAGAAGACCCGGACGTTGTAGCTCAACTCTTTCACTTCTTTCTCTTTGGTGTCTGTTTGCACATAGAAAATGAATATATTTTGCTGTCCTCTGGGGGCTTGCCCTAACAGGGGGGACCTGTTGTTGTCCAGAAGCTCCAAGGAAGTTAAGTGTGCCTAATTCTGGGATAAAACCATTATTGCTCTCCTAAATAAATTATATCAGCTTTAGCTGTGTAATATAAGGAATAAAGATGACTTTTTGAGTTTTTGCTTATTTGACTCATGAATCTCTCTCTGAGGCAGAGAAGATTAGTGTCGAGTATGGGGAGCACCTTTGAACCTTAATAATTATCCACTTTGAAGTTTTCCTTTAATAGTTAAACCGTCAGAGAACGGTTTGTCTCATTTGTGTTGTTTTGTTTGCATTACTCCCTCATACATCTGGGTATTTATACTTTTTGCAAATACTCCTTTGTATAAGGAGACATATGTTTCAAATGGATTACTGCCTGGGCCTCACAAATAACTTGGATGAGCAGTTGGTACGATCGCTTAGATGGGAAATCTCTTTTGAAGGGGCGTCTCCTTCTGTAGGTTTGAGTCCATTTTAGAGGGAAGAACTATTGAGTCACTGTCATCAAAATGAATTTAGCTCTAAATCTGTTTGTCATGATAATATGCATTTGAAAAGATTTTATAAATGTAAAAAATGTTTTTATCATTGATTCTCTTCTTATGAATGTGAAGACATGTCAATTGATGTGAATTCAGTGTATTTCTCTAGGCTACAGAATAGAGCGAAGGTTCATCTTCTCTAGGGCTTCAGGTGCCTATTCCATGAAATGTGTATGTTCAACAAAATAACAGAGCTTCTTATTATTAGCCTGGTGCTTAGTCAAAGTTAGAATAATTAACTGCCGATTCTTCTTCACTCTGCTTCTCCTTTCCTTGGAGATTTTCTAACCAATAAATCACTAAACTAACACTGCTGAATTTATAAGATGAAAACCCAAAATGGTATAGGTAAAAGATTGAAAAGTCTAATATTATTTTCCTAAATACTGTTTGCAGGTTATCTTTGAACTCAAGGGGGGGGGGGGGAACAGTTATTTTGCCAACCATGTGGGGGTGAGAGTAGCTATAAAAACGTGAACATACACTATAAGCTCTTTTTCTCTGACGTTTATTTTCTCATACATTTTCATTAATACATATTTGCTTTTCTTAACTGTCATTACTTATCCTGTAATATATGCATTGTGAGTACTTTTCTCTTACAGCTAATTGTAAGCATCCATCTCTTAGAATATGTACTCGGAACGAACCATCCAAAATAGCCTTGTTATTGTCTATACAGCAGTTTAATCATTATGATCTCATGTGATCACATCTCCAGTGAGATGTGCTTCCTGAGAAAATGTAGAGATGGAATGTGTTTGTTAAAATTCAAGTTGAATAAATTACTGTAATATTCAGAAGAACATTGGCAGGGGAAAAAACAATATTTTCAGAAATCCTGCTTTGCATCCATAATGTTTCATACGTTTCTCATTCTAAAACATACTGTGTTATTATGGATGTTTAAATGTCATCATAAAGTACAGGTCAATGTTTCCTAGACAACAGTATACTTTCTGAGCAAACAGGGTTTTCTAACAGTCATAAATTCAATGCCATCACTGAATTATAGCATGGGCCATTAGAGCAATTACATTTACTTATTCCAAACTAACCATAGACTGTGCAAAGTTAAGTGAAATAATTAACCTCCTACTACAAAAGAAAAGACCAATAAAAAGGTACATATAAAGGTATATTATAAAACTGATCAAGGAGTTAAAATGCCACATTGATTTAAATTGTACATTTCTCAAAGCAAGCTAGAGTACTACATTTCCCATTGTTAATCTCATAAATCGTCATTTCCCTTTTTGTGCCAAGACTAGAGTCACTCCTTGTTATCTACACTTTCAGCTCTACCCATTTGAGGAAAAGCCTGTTCTCAGAAAGCTTAGAAAGCAATTTCATTTATAGTGAAGTGGTATAAAATTTTCACTTCGAATCTCCGTAGGGAAGCACGGATTATTGAAGGTTTTCTGTTGAGAAACAATTACTCCATCCATTTACTGAATATTGTTTATTTTTATGTTGTGCAAAATGCCCTGTGGGCCTCTTAGAACTTACTGGAAGAACCAATTGGGGAAGAAAATATCCAATTAGCTCAAATTTTTACGACATACACAGAGTTTGCATTCTTCAAGAGTCAATATGTTTGTTTTGGAGTCTTTGATTCCTAAGGTGTTAGGCCTTGCCTTTGAAACTTTGTCATTTCACCATGGTCATGCAAATAAGTTTGCTTGAATAAAATTACTAAACCTAATAGACGAAAGGTTTTCTAACTTCTTCTAATATTTCAAATAGTTCCATGTTCCTAGTGGAAGATTAGCTGTTACACTAATTCACAGCATGGGAAGATATCTCAAATTACCTGTCCCTGTTTTGTGGTACCCAAATCAGAAGTTGTAAATTTAATCTCAGTGTTTCTTTGGTCAATAAGAGGCATTTTTATTTTGATTAGGGTTTACTATCGCAGAAGTGGTAGATGCCCAGCTTCCTGGAGCGTCCCATTCTGTCTGGACCTTATAACTCAGAGCAGATTAGTTTGTCTCCTCATATAAATGTCTTCAGGACTTTCTGCTGTTGTCTGCCAGCTTCCTGTCTTTACACATGAAAAGTCTCCAGGACTCCTGCATTTTCTTTTAAATAATAATGATAGGTAAAATTCACTGAGCAACACCATGAATCAAACGGTGTTCTCTTTGGGTGCTGTGGCCCCACAATTTTGATGATGGGATTAGCAATGCAAATGAGTTGGGGCCATCA
The DNA here is from genome assembly GCA_008750895.1 of Mirza zaza. Taxonomy (NCBI): domain Eukaryota; kingdom Metazoa; phylum Chordata; class Mammalia; order Primates; family Cheirogaleidae; genus Mirza; species Mirza zaza. The sequence goes on from VSMD01010888.1 coordinate 10,947, forward strand.
CCGCTGATTACAATCCCTCTTTCCTCCTCTGAGACTTTTCTCATTCACTCTCATTTCTTCTATCCCTTTATCTTCAGTCTCTTGCTCTCTGTTGACTTTTTCCTAATAGAACAAACAAGTATGTTTTTAGTGCTCTTATCCTAGAGAAGTCATTTCTAAATTTTCTTCATCCAGTCTTCTATTGCCTTATTTATATATATTTTTATATATAAATTAATAAATATGACATATAAATTAATAAATAAATATGGCATATATTTTTAAATATAAAATATATATTTATATATTTATTTATATTATATATTTATATATGACATATCTGCATATGTGCATATAGTCATTCCTTCATATCTGCAAAGAATTGGTTACAGGACCCCCTCCAATATAAAAATCTATGGATATCCCTTACATAAAATGGCATATTTGCAATTAACCTATACACATCCTCCTGTATACTTTAAATAATCTCTAGAATACTTATAATACCTAATACAATGCAAATGCTTTGTGAACATTTGTCCTGTATTGTTTTGTTATTTGTATTATTTTTATGGTTGTATTGTCATTATGTATTAAATTATTATTTAATATTTTTAATTATTTTTTAATATTTTTGATCTTTGGTTGGTTGAATCTGCAGACACAGAACTCACAGATATGGAGGGCTGACTGTGTATATGTATGTATGAGTGTATATGTGCATATATATGTGTCATAGTCTGCATACTTTCCCAATCTATTTCTATATTATTCATAAGATGCCAGTGCCTTGCAACCCGTTTTCACTAAACCCACCTCTTCTGTAGTGACTCTCTAAAGGCATGTAGTCATTTATCCATTCAACCAATGTTATTTTTGAACATCTACTCTGTGCCAGGCACTCTTCAAGGCTCTAGAAATTTAGAGATGAGTGACCCAAATACTGTTCCTACCTCCAGAAAGCTTATAGTCCACTGGAGGAGAAAATATATTAATCAGAGGCACATATAAATACATGACCAGTCACTTGCCAGATGCTATGAAGAAAACACAGAAGATGTTTTGATCAAGTAGAGGAAGACCTAATCCAATTCATGGGTTTAGGGAAGGGACTGAAGTCTGAAGGATGAGTACAAGTCAACATGAGTTACAGTTTTTAATGAAGGCCCTGAGGAAAAAAAGAAACAAAAAAGCCATTACAACAAGACTTGTGTGATTGGTGGACAGCAAGTTAGGGATAGAGTTCCTGAGAACACGTGCAGGTAGAGAGAGGCGAGTCCTGATATAAAGATGTGGTTCAGGCTTAGGATATGGTCTTCAGCCTACAGGTGGTGTGAGATGTGATTTTAGGGAGGGCCGGCTATGCAAGGGCTGGGCAGGGCCAAGGAGGAGCAGGATGACCCCTCCTTTTACAGACTTTCATTTCTTATGTTTACTCTCCAGATTCCTCAAAACAGTTCCAATCTCCATATCCTACATTTTCGTTCATTTTTACTTCTCTTCTTCATGGATTTCCTCTTTCAGTTATTATTCCATGTTCATCAAGAAAATCTTTCTTCTCTTCAGGCTAAGGCATAAAGAGATTTTTTTTTTTTTTTTTTTTTTTTTTTTTTTTTTTGATACAGGTTCTTGCTCTGTCGTCCAGCTAGAGTGTAGTGGCACAATCATAGCTCATGAGCCTTGATCTCCTGTCCTGGTCTCAACTGAGCCTCCTGCCTCAGCCTCCTGAGTACCTAGAACTACTTAGTGCTTTAGTCTACCACTAAGGTGCACACCACCAAGCCTGGCTAATTTTTTTTTTTTTTTTTTTAATAGAGAAGAGGTCTTGCTATGTTGCCCAGGCTGGTCTCTAATGGAAATTAGAAGTATTTTACCCCTAAATGTATTTCTTTGACATATTTTGAGATGGCTGCCATGAGCCTCACAGATAGAAGTAACACTGCAAAACTGTCTTTTGTGAAGGGAAATTTGCTTCTGTAGAGACTATGTATTAATACAGCTGGGTCTGTCCTTACCTAATCTAGCAAAGATTCATTTAGAGCCTGACAGAGATTAAAGGTTTGAAAAGAAACATTTACCATTTATTCTTTTTGTGAGCTGCTACCTGTAAGGTTTCATTTACATAACAAGACCACCTTTGCTAGGTCCCCAAGCTTCTTCCTCTCTCCCTCCTGGTCCCTGTTTTTCTGCTTTTAAGCCCTGTTCTTTAAAAAGCTCTGTACCTCATTGAAGATTCGAATCTTCATTCTGAGCATTCCAGAGTGTACATGTTAAATAAATTTTTATATTTTTTTCTCCTGTTAATCAATCTGCCTCATGTCAGTGATTTTTCTGCGACCCTCATGGGGACCAGAGGCTTCGCTTCCTACTTCTGGGACTCCTGCCTCAGCCTCCTGAAATGCTGGGACTACAGGTTCAAGTCACTGTGCCCCTCTGAAGAGATTCTTCTTAAAGTTCTTTGATCATCTCTTAGAGAAAAAAGTGACGGGCTTATATTTAATACTAAACAAAATGCATTTTAACCCTCAAAGTTCCATGAGGAAAATCAGATATGGAAACTTTTTGTTTGTTTACAGATTCCTAGGACATTTTTTTGGAATTTTTAACCTTTCTGTGTAGTTTCTCAAATTGAAACGTATTGCTATGTGTTCCTTGATTAGTTTTCAAGGCCACTACTTTCAAACCTTTTTTGTTTTCAATTTACTTTGACATAGTTTTGTATTTTTTTTTTTTTAAATTGCATGTACAATTAAATTAGCGGATAGCTCTACCCAGGTTTGCGAACCTGTGTGCTGGTTACTAGTTCTACAATTCCACCACGACTTTCTCATGAAGAAAATCTAACCAGAATACAGATGAAAGTGAATAGCAGGTTATAAAGGAATATATAGGCATACACAACATAAATTCATATCTTTTACATTTTTGACACATAAACTTCTACTTGTAGTGACATTTTTGACACATACCTAAAAATCTTCAAGAAACATGGTAATATTTAGAGACTGAGTTGAGATCCTCCACTCCAAACTAATGTTCTCAGCATCTTTCCTGTTTACTCTGCAGAATGTCCTAAAAAGTTGAAGGCATTTAGTGACCACGGTTTGCCTTTATGATGCCATTCAGACCCTGGGGTTGCAAATATTTTTTAAAAATTTATCATCCATTTTTGTAGGTACAACACCCACGTATCAAAGACATGGGCCATAAAAGATGACAGCCGTTCTAAGTGTTAAATGCATGATAAGGGTAGTAATGATTTTAGGAATTCCAGGAGAGAGAATATAATTATGGGTAGACAAGTTGGGCAATAAAGATACAGAGATCAGATTAATAGCAAATTAATCCTATCTCATTCTTCTTTCTTAATTCAAGTGACACCTCTTGTAAGAGGCTTTTCTGAAGCACCCTGTCCTGAAAACACTCCATGAAGCAATTATTCTTTATTATGTCACCCTGCCTGTCTCTTTCTGAGTACTTCTCAAAAATCAGAATTTCTCATATTTAAATATTTGCTATCTGTGCCTCTCACCTAGGATATTATTTCCACGAAGGTGGAGACTTTCTGTTTTGCTCACACTATAATCACAGGGACTCTCAGTGCCAAGCACATGTAAGGCACTCTGTTATATTCCCTTAATTGTTAGATGCTACAACTTTTAAGCACTCCAAGTGTATACTCAAAAACTCTAATGTTTATTTGACTCACCTAGGTTCTTTATGCTAGCTCACAAGTGTCCACCCAAATGTTCTTTCGCAAAATTCGGTTTTTTATTGGGTTGAATGTGACTCTCTGATTTCATAATGAAATACAAGCAGCTTTCTTGTTTCTAGTATACTGTTTCAAATTTAAGGCAAAGAGTTTCGTGCCTCCTTTTTATTTTCTCCAAACTGATAAGGTTAACCCCATGTATAATTTACCACAACATATATTTTTCAAAAATATTTCATACTCATTTGATAAATACAGCCCCCAATTTAGGTGTAATATTAAGTAATGATGTGTAAAAATATCATGTAAAGTTTGAATTGACAGAAAATCTTTTTTCACTCAACTCTGTGTTTGTGTATGTGTGTGTGTGTGTGTGTGTGTGAATTTTCTCTTAATTTTATTTATTCCCAAAATGATAAAGCCCAGTTGATCATACTTAAAAATACTAGCTGAAGGCAACATGTTCTTTAAAAAAATTTTATTTGGAAGAAATAGCTATAATATATTTAATTATCTTATTTGTATTTCCTTTAGAATTTCTTTTTTAAAAGATGGAGGACTCAAAATAGCCAACGTGACTAAAGCTGATGCTGGAATTTACACCTGCACAGCAGAAAACCAGTTTGGGAAGGCAAATGGCACAACACACTTGATTGTCACAGGTGAGTGAATTTCTAAAACATGGCTTTCCGTAGGGATGCTCTGTAAGGTATATTATTACGGTCAAAGAAACTGACTCTATGTGCAGTACACTTTGAAGGAAGAACTGAACTTGAGTTTTCACTTTATGCTATTTTAATAGGTGAAAGTCAAGGCAAAAAGTCTTAATATTTAACATAGCATGATGTACATAGGGAATGCATCAGTTACTGTTCTGGCATAATGGGCAATACGAATTATAAATAGCATATGTTGATGATCTCCTTTTATTTTATTGTAGAATAAAATTCTGTTATGCCAGATCTTTTGGTTATACTTTTTCCTTATAGTTGATCTTTTCTGGAGATGTTCAATTCCAGGAAATATTAATACCATGATATCAATAATAGTTGCTAAAAGTTGTGGATATATTATGTTCATTTATTCATTCATGAAAATATGTGTGCACCTACTATGTGTCAGATGCTAGGGCTATATCAGTGAGCTCATTGACAGAGAGACCACCCTCATTAATCTTGCATTCTACCAGAGGCAGAAAGAAAATAAGCAGTGGGATTAAGAAATAAAATGATTATTACATGGAAAAATTGTAAACAATTAGGAAAGTAAAAAGGAGTATATGGGGAGAGGTAACTTATACCACTAGAAACAGGATGATCAGAATCGACCTCACTGAGAAGGAAAGATCTGGACAAAGATTTCATGAAGATGAAGGTGTCAAATGATAGATTGGGGACAATTATGTGGACCATTTGTGGACCTTGTTAGGACTTTGGCTTTCAGTTAAATTGAAAATGGGATTTGATGAAATGTTTGGAGCAGAGGAATGACATGATATGAAATACCTTTTTAAAGAATTAGTCTAGCTGATCTGTTAAGAAGAGGCCATGAGAAACAAGGATAGAAGCAGGAGAGGTCTCTGGAGACCATTGCTGTAAACTAAACAGGACATGATCCAAATGAGGTTGGTAACAAAGAAGGTGATGGGATGGAGTCAGATATTGCATATATTCTGCCTGTAGACTCAACAAGAATTGCTAACAAATTGAACGTGAGGTCTGAGAGAAAGGAAGGATACAAGGGTGACTGCCCAGTGGTTGGAGAACAACAGGAAAAATGGCAGTCAAAACAATGGAGATGGGATGGGGCTTGGGTAGCTTTGGGGAGGAAGAAGATCAGGAGTTCAGATTGGGCTTGTTGACTAGGAGATCTTTATTAGGCTCGGTCTCTATAAAGCAGATCATGGACTTACCAAGATTTCAGTGGATTAAAGCAGCATAGCTTTACTTTTTGCTCATGCTGCAAGTCTATGTGCAACTACGCTGTCCATGTTCAGGAACAAAGGGTTCCAATATCTCCACCATCTGTCATGTTGCTCATCACTATGTAAAGGGAAAGAAGACATGCCAAATTAAGCATTAGTCTTCCAGACTTCTGCCTGTCAGTGTCACCCATAACTCCTATTTATGTTTCACTGGCCAAAGCATTTGGCTCCTCCAGAGTACAAAAGTATTCAAAATTTAATCCTATTGTGTGCCCCAGAGGAAGTAATGGTGAACAACACCCAAGTGGAGATGCAGAGTAGTGACTTGTATAAACTAATCTGGATTTGGGAGAGAGCTTGAGGACAGAGATATGCATTTGTTAGCATAAATGGATACTTGAAGCCAAGAGACTGGCTGAAATCCCCAAGAGAGTGAGTGAAGACAGGGAATTTGAAAACAATCAAGGACTGAGCTTGAGACATTCCAACATTAAGAGATTTAGGAAAAGAAGAGGGATAAAGGGAGACAGAAAAGGAGTGAGCAGCATAGTAGGAGAAAACTAAGAGAGTATGGTGCCCCATAAACCAAGGGAAGGAAATGTACCAACATGTCAGTGATTAAGAGCAGATATAGCTGAGAGGTAGGGTAATAGGAGACCAAAAATTTACCACTGGATAATGCACCAGGGTGGTTGTTGGGGACCTTGATGAGGACAGGTGGGTTGAAAAGGAGAAACCTGAGTAGACTGAGTTAAAGAGGGAATTTAGTAGTAGTATTGCAGATAAAATGTATAAATGACTCTTTTAAAGACTTTTGCTCCAATGTGGTCCAAAGAAATGGGGAGTAGCAGTGGAGAACGTGGGGCCAAGAGAAGTTTAATTCACAATAGATGGAAGGTGGGTTGTGTTGTCAGGGAAAAAGAAATGTGCATGTGGACATTTGCATTGGGGGAAAAGAGACAATAATTAACACATTAACATAGTAGCCCTTTCATTGTACCTATTGTAAGCCTCTTTCATGCAATATTTCAAATCCATGCTAACATTTAAAAGTGTAAGTCTATTTAAATTTTGATGGTCATGCATTTTCTAGTCAAAGTTGGTGAAAACATAGTAGCATCCATTTCTACCTCCTCTATTTCACTAAATAAACTAAGCCAAAATTGATTTTGTTAGTGGTATTATAACTCTTATTTGTAGATGACTTTAATTATTAAACTTATATATCCTATAAATTCAGATCTTCTAATTATTCCAACAAGAATTTGTAGGTCCAGTGAAATATATGATAGGCCTGCATAAAAATGCATATTTTAGTCTTGAAGACTTATAATTATATAGATATATTGATATATATATATATATATATCCATCTGTAAAGATATACACTGTATGTTAGGTGAACAGTCTGCTTGTGCAAATTGCTTTCATCACAATAAAAAAAGCTAAAGTTTTACTTAAAAATTATTTCCCCAACAGAACCAACAAAAATAACTTTGGCACCATCCAACATGGATGTTTCTGTTGGCGAAAGCGTGATTTTGCCCTGCCAGGTGCAACACGACCCACTGTTAGACATCATGTTTACCTGGTATTTCAACGGGGCCCTCACAGATTTTAAGAAAGACGGATCTCACTTTGAGAAAGTCGGTGGGGTAAGTTGTAACGATTTCCTCGTACTTTTTCTATTACAAGCATCCCTGACACGTTGCCTCTGAAAAACATCTGCCATGTGGTGATGCCCTAGAAATGTTTGTGAAATGAGTGATCCTGGTTGAGTGGTTCTCAGTTCTGTTTTGATCTCATTTTATTTTTGTTATTACCAGAAAGGGAGCACATTTACTTCAACCTTTAATTTTAATTAAATTTGATGTGTGCTGTATTTATATTAAGTGGTGTTCTCTGTGACAATTTTGCTGTTGATATCCCGTGGAAAGGAAAGTTTTCTTATACAGGTGTTTATTTTTGACGTGACATATTTATGATGAAGTGGGAAGATTTTACATTTGAAAGTGTCTTATCCAGGTGTTTCATCCCAATTAATCCTTACAATTGGACCAGGCATTTGTAGTGAGACTCTTCATTTTTCAGGTACACAAACCAAGGATCTGAAAAGTTTATTAACGTGACCATAGTCACTCAGCTAGTTGGTGGTGGAACTTCAAGCCTGATCTGTGTGTCTCCACAGCACAAATGCTTTCTAGTGTTCCATTTCATTGCCTTCTGCTTTTGGGTTGGTTCCACATGACAAACAATTGCAGGTTTAAAGGAAACATTGAGACTTGCAGGAGAACAATTAAGAAGTAGCTCAGTGCTGGTGAGCCACCCAGACTAACAATAAGCCTGACAGAAATCTGGGAATTGCAAGGCCAGCCTCCACCTCAAGTCTGTTTATATGGACTGTATGGCAGCTTCATTCTCTTTGGTTAAGGTGTCAGTGGTGGATAGTCAAGTCTGGGTTTTGGCCTTATGGACTTAACATGTAGGCATCACTATAGCAGAAAACTACATGACGGTCAACTCAACTATGGCCATTTGGCAAAGATTTCTTATTAAATGTATGTATATGTATTCATAAGCATAATAGTGTATTAAGATCATATACAACTTAAAAGGATAGGCCAAGCGCGGTGGCTCACGCCTCTAATCCTAGCACTCTGGGAGGCCAAGGCGGGAGGATTGCTCAAGGTCAGGAGTTCAAGACCAGCCTGAGCAAGAGAGAGAACCCCGTCTCTACTATAAATAGAAAGAAATTAATTGGCCAACTAATATATATAGAAAAAATTAGCCAGGCATGGTGGCGCATGCCTGTAGTCCCAGCCACTCGGGAGGCTGAGGCAGCAGGATTGCTTGAGCCCAGGAGTTTGAGGTTGCTATGAGCTAGGCTGACGCCATGGCACTCACTCTAGCCTGGGCAACAGAGTGAGACTGTATCTCAAAAGAAAAA
>VSMD01010889.1:0-50622 GCA_008750895.1 Mirza zaza
CTGTGTGAGGCACAGAGTCTGTTTCAAGTGCTCACCTCTGCCAGTGGGTAACAGGAAAGCAGACAACGTGTCCACCACGAGCACAGCTGGACTTGCCCCTTGGGCTTTAGGGAGACGTGGACAGTACCACAGAGGGAAAGGCACCTGAATTGGTCTCTTTAAGGAGCCAAAGTCATTTCAGAAAAACAACCAACGGCATCGTGTGAAACGTGAATGTGTGATTGTATGAAACATCGAGACATGAAAGACTGAGACGAGGGAACTGTTAAATCTCCTTGATGTAAATATGATATTCATGTAGGCATGAAGTGACATGAGGTCTACAACATTAACATATCTTAGTAAAATATACACAGAGAGATGAACAGATAAGTGAAATATAACAATATTAACAATTATTATGACCTGATGGATGTATGAGTGTCTATTTTACTGTTCTTTCCACTTTTCTGTTTGTTGAAAGCTTTCAAAGCATGAGGGAGAAGTTCCAAGCTCTGCCACCTTAGCTCATGAACTCAGGCAACATCACTGCATCTTACTGTGCCTCAGTTTCCTGCACTGTCAAATGGAGATAATAGAGGACTGTGTGTATTGAGGTAGTGTTTCAAACGGTGCCTGCTGTCATGAGTTCCTGTAAGCAGCCTGACACTGTCCCCTGTGGCAAGAAGGAACACGTGTTCACTGCCCAACACCCAGCATGGGTCCAGTGGGCATCAGTAAGAGCCCACGCCTTTCTCTCCCTCCCATGGAATCACTACAGGTTGCACAAGACCCCAACCCTCATGATTCCTCACTCTTCCCATGATTTTCAGGCTTAGAGAAATGAAACATGATCGCCCATTAAAGCAAGGATAGGGCCTTTAGGATCGCCCATTAAAGCAAGGATGAGGTTAACTGTACAAGTTTAGCCCTTCAACAGAGCTGTTCACTTCCTCCTAGTTATTGTGTTTTTGTAATCAGACACCAGAGCAACAACAATGTCTAGCTCAAGACTGTGGTATCTCAAGTGCTAGTTTGGAAATGTATACTTGAATTTCAAAGATATTTTTCCTTTGGTACCTTAAAAATAATACCTAACTTGGAGACATTTAAAGAAAGCATGATTCTAAATTCAAGGACCTCATTACCTGTGGGTTGCAGGAGGGAGACACACAAGGGTTTCCTGCTGTATTGCTAAGGCTTTTTTTTTTTTATGGTGGGAGATTGGTACATGATGCTAAATGGAAATTTTCAGGAAAAGGTGAAATCATGGCTGTCATACAGATATAAAAATAATGTTGAGATGAAAATGTATTTTACTCATATGATATGGGGCAACCAGGTGGATGCTATAACTGGTTCAAAGGAAAAGTTAAAAGAGCACAGATTTATGTCGGAAAAAAATAAATGTTCAGCTAAATTGCAAATATCCACAAAACTGGTGTTTCCACAGAGGGGAGGAAGTCCAATCAGTACTAGACAGGGCAGGATTGCATCCCTATCAGTTACCTAAAATATAGAAAGAGAGGCAAAATATCTCAAAGAGTGAACAGAGCCATAGCCTTATGCTACAACTCTCTTCATGCAAGACCCTTCACTCTGTTGCAGGACCCTAGCAAAACCCCAACCCACAACCTTACCCACCATGCTCAGCCTGCACCAGCAGCTAGACAGCACTGGGGGAGGGATCACAGGAAGCCAACTGTGCTGTTTTATGTTACAAGCTCAATCACAAAGGTTCACAGGAGCTCCAGTGGCGCAATCGGTTAGCGCGCGGTACTTATATGACAAAGGTTCACAAATTCTATTAGCCAATGCTGCCTTTTTCTCTAATAAATTGACTTTTCTTTTCTGCAATATCTCCGTTCTTTCCTCATATCTCCCATCCCTCTGGATCGTAATCTCAAATCTGTCACCCTTCAAAGAGAAATGCCTTCAGAGACAAGCATTAAACACACCTGCAACTAGACCTCCACTCTCTGCCTCCTCTTCTGCTGCAAGAAAGAGCTCTGCTCCTTCCCAGGCCACGGTCCCACCTGAGTGCTGGATCCATCCAGGTTCACCTTCTCCAGGGTTTTGTTCTTGCCATTATTCCCTTTCTCTCCTTCACCCAATCTTGCCTGAGATTACCCTTGCAGTAAGACATGCTTTAATATCTCTCTCCCAGCTTTTAAAACTAAGGAATTAAGTCATACTAGCTATGTTCTCTGACTAGCATGGAATTATATTAACAAGCAGCAAGATAGCTAGAAAATCCCCAAATACTTAGAAACTAAAAAAATACTTCTAAACACCCTTTATCAAAAGATATCAAAATGTAAATAGGAAAGTATTTTGAACTAAATGAAATTGAAAACAACATATCAATGTTTGTAGGATACTGCTAAAGTAGCACTTAGAGGGAAATTTATATCATTCAATACCTACATTAGAAAAGAGGAACTGTCTCAAATCAACAAGCAGAGCTTCCATGGTAAGAAACTAGAATATGAGCAAATGAACACAAAAGTGGGCAGATGAAAGGAAATAAAAATCAGAAATCAATACAGTCAGAAAAAAACATAGAGGAAAATCAATGAAACCAAAAACTGGCTCCATATGAAAAATCAATAAAATCTAGCCAGACAGATCAGAGGGAACAATATGAAAGACACCAATTACCAATGTGAGGAATGAGAGGGGTGGTATCCCTACAAATAATGAAGGATAAGAAGGGCATATTATGAATAAGTTCACATCAATAGAATTAACAACTTAGATAAAATGTACCAACGTTTTGGAAAAACACTAAGCTCACTGAAGAAAACATAGAAAACTTGAACATTCTATGTCTTTAAAATGAAGTTTCAAATAATCTTTAGAGACAAAGAAAAAAACATCAGTCGGGACAGGAAGGGAACCACACAGAAGGTACCCGCCTTCCTGATCTCAGGTTTTGAATTTACTTGATAAAGAAAGTGGACTCAGGGTGACAAAGCAGAAGGACTTTGACCAGCTCTGCTTGGGAAAAGCTGGGTCATGATGAGATGGCAGCTCTCTGCAGTTCTCAAAATCCCTAATACAAACACCCAGGTCAAATACACTGAAGAAGGTGGGTGGAGGGGGCTGTGGCCATCCACACCTTGACACACCTTTAGTAATTCCTTTTCAGTTGAGCTTGGTTTTATGGGTACATATCCCGTTTCCTTATTAACTATGACTTTGGACAAAATTAAAATGTCAACACCCTAGCAGACAAAGGGGTTATGTAACATAAAACAGCTTACCACACAGTAAGAGTGTTACCGAAAGCTTGGAATTTGTCCTCAAGGCTAAATCAGAGGAACAAAAACAGGCAGTTTGAGGGTAAGGAAAGAGTAATTTATTGCTTTGACAGCAAAGGAGGAGGATGGAGACTCCTGTCTCAAATGCCATCGTCCTCCTAGCAAGCAGAAATACAGAGCTTTTAAAGGGAGGCCATGCAGCTTCAGGCAATTGCTGTTTAACTACAGTTGATGATTCTGATCATCCCATCTCCCCTGAAGACAATCTCCTGACCTCTGCCTAGGACATCCCTCTACCAGGTCCAGGCTGGGCCATCTCCTGTACCACGAATAACAAACAGAAGACTTACCCTGCCCCTTTCAACCATGGCCTGAGACAGGGATGCAGGTTTTAGAACTCAAAAAGGAGTGGAGGATGTTTTAAAGAGACAGAAGATATTTTACCCTTCTCTTCAGGCCATTCCCTCTGATATAAGAGCTTCGTAAACACTCCCTTCCCTGTGGGGGTGCACTGGGAATCACACAGAGAGATGTAGCCCGCCTGTACTTGTAAGTCTAGTCACAGAACATCTTTTTTTACTTTAGTCTTTCTCTTCGCTGTCTCTTAAGCAAGAAAGAATTTTGGCCCAAGACGCGGTTACTGCGTCCAAGTAATTTCTTTGTATTTTAGGACAAAGCAAACACCCCCATTTTGTGGCGACAGATGGGCGCACACACAAGAAAATTACCTGCCGCATCTTTTCCTCCTTCTGGGGCTCTCCCAAAACAGTTTTAGCTCAACTGCCATGAATCGCAAGCCCTGCTCACCTATCGCTGTTCGGTTTTACCTTGAGGAAATCACAACTGCACGCCACTGCTTGGCTCAGACGAGACACAGAGGGATATGTCGGCGGTTGTGGTGGCTCACGCCTGTATCCTAGCACGTTGGGAGGACTGCCCCTTGAGGCCAAAATTTGACACCATCTTGGGCAATATCAAGACCCCATCTCTATAAAACAATAAGAAAAATTATCAGGGCTTGTTGATGCACTCCTGTACTCCCAGCTACTCGGGAGGCTGAAGCAGGAGGACCACTGGAGGCCAGGAGTTGGAGGTTGCAGTCAGCTATAATGATGACACTACACTCTAGTCTGGGCAACAGAGCAAGACCCTGTCTCAAAAAAAAAAAAAGACAGGGGTGTGTCTTGGCAGGACCGGATTCACAGCTCAGGAAGAGGGTAGATCCAGGCATGGGAGCATCAGGAAATCTGGAACATTCAGCTGTTCCACAGAAGCGGGACAGAGGCCCTTATTCTCTAGGAATTGTGGCACTGGATGGTAGAACTTGATTCTGCCCTGAGGCCCCATCCAGCCTTAACATCCTGCAGCCACGTGGCCCTTCCAGCATGGGGCATTTAGAGAATTAGGGTCTCTGTGCGACAGGCCTCAATACTATTCCTCGTGTGCATGAGGTGTTAGTGTAAGGCATCTTGGCTGCAAAGGAAGTAGTATCTGGTAGGGGCACATGGAGATCCAGGGAAAAAAGGGAGTTGTTTCCAATACAAGATCAGAATCTCTGCCTTAGCAGGATTACTTATTTGGATCTCTATAATCAAAATATAGGTCAGGAGTTGTCTATACGCTATTAACTACAATTTTGACAGAGCAACCCACATCACTTAGGACATGGCCTACCCCAGGAAGGTAAATCCCCCACATGGATAAGCCATTCAGAACCACTCAATCCTAACACTAAGAGACAATGAAAGGAGATTTGGGGTCATACTACCTATTGCAGAAACTCAGTCCCTAATGTTTTGTAATTGCCAGTCTTCCACCTCTTCAACTCAGTTTTCAGTGTCAGAGCACCCATGCTTAGGGACTATAGTGGATTGCATAGTGGCTCCCAGGGAGCTCTGTCTCTGTGTCACAATCTGTAAATATTTTCATTGGAGAAAAAGGTTTTTGCAAATGTAATTGAATTAAGGATTCTGAGATGAGATCATCCTGGATTATCTGGGTGGACCCTAAATCCAATGACAAGTGTCTTTGTAAGAGACGCAGAGAGACAAGGCACCATACAAAGACAGGTAGATTGGAATGATGTGGCCACAAGCCAGGGAAAGCCTACAGCCAACAGAATCCTGAAGAGATAAGGAAAGATTCCTCTAGAGACTTCAGAGGGAACATGGATGTGCTGACAACTGGATTTCAGACTTCTGGCAAATTTCTTTGGTAAGTCACCAAGTTTGGGGTTATTTGCTATGGCAGCCCCTGGAAACTGAATCAGGAACCTAAATATGAGCAGATATTTTGTGACCTAAAATTAGCAGTCCAACAGATTCCCACTCTGGCTCTAACACGAAACCTTTCTGCTCACTCATAAACAAAGCCTTCCAAGTTTTACCCAGCTCTCTGGGGATTGGGTAAAGACAAAAAGACAAAAAGCCATGGCAGCCTTTTTCTCAATCCAGCAGCAAAAACCCTTCCACCTTGTCTCAAGGCAGCAGCAGCAGCAGCCGAGCACTGGAGACCTCTGCCTCCTCATCCCCACGGGCTCCTTTGACATAATGGTCCCTCATGCTGTACAATATTTGCTGCTTACTGAACATAGTCAATATTTCTGAGAAAGCCCACTCCCATAGATTGTATTACTTTCTCCCTCACCTATGTATACCTACAACTGTAGCATTTTTTATTTTTTATTTTTTTTTTGAGACAGAGCCTCACTCTGTTGCCTAAGCGAGTGCTGTGGCATCAGACTGATTCAGAGCAACCTCAAACTCCTAGGCTCTAGTGATCCTCTGGCCTCAGCCTCCTGAGTAGCTGAGACTACAGGTGCATGCCCCCACACCCGGCTAATTTTTCCTGTTTTTAGTAGAGATGGAGTCTTGCTCTTACTCAGGCTGGCCTCGAACTCTTGAGTTCAAGCTATCCTCCCACCTCGGCCTCCCAGAGTGCTAGGATTATAGGCGTGAGCCACTGCACCCAGCCAAGTGTAGCATCTTGATCTCTACCACACTTTCCTTTATCTGAAAAAGGCGAACCTTCTGATTGTTTAACCTCTGTTCAGATGGTTCCAGAACTAGCTATCTGCCCCTCAAACAGAATTATTGGAGACTCCCATAAAAAGTCCAGGTTGGTCATTGTTTATGCAATTCAAACAGGAAAGTCTTGAACTATATAAACTATAACAGATCTAACTTCACCCTCAGAGGCTACCTCTTACTGCAGAGGAAAATGTGCTTAAGCTCTGTGGGTGCACTCGAGCCTGCCAATAGGCTATGGACAAAGGGTTATCACATACACCGAGGACACACACACCTCGGGGCTGGCACATGACTTCAGGATGCTCTGGAAACAATGAAGGTTCATGACATCAGCAGGAACTCAAATGGAAAATCGTCAGCAGATTAAAAAACCACTAGAAGCCTCGATGTTTTCTGTTGAAATGCTCACTACAAAGATACAAACACAAGAATTAAAAGAGCAACTTGAAGCTCAACACTATGGCAAGGTAGTGGCTCCTACTAAAATCATGGCCCTTATAATTTCACAGACACAAATACTGGGACTGGTTCAGAGAGGCCGACATATCAGATGGCAAAAAGTGGCTCAGAAAATAGAAAAATAGACCCGAGGAAAGATCTGACTGCAGATGGTAAGAGAATCCTCTGTAGCGCTCTCAGGACAATCTGTGGGTGCCAGAAGACCTCAAAATGAAGCCTGGAGGATTGTCACAGGAACTAGTTGGCGACTGCTCCAGAGCAGCGTTGGTGACTGAGAATGTTTCTGGTGCCCACCATATCTGTCACCAGCAAAATGCTGGGACAACTAAAGATGGGACATGGACAAAGCCAGGCCTCAGCATTTCCAGATGGACCCTGAACAATTATTGCATGTAGCGTGTATTAATACATGCTACAACATGGAGAAACCTTTAAAACCTAATGCTAAGTGAAAGAAGCAAGTCAAAAAAGACAACACGTCGTGCAACGTCTCTTATATTGTGTCCAAAATAAGCAAACAAATTGAGAAAGAACATACCTTAGTGTTTGCTAGGGCTGGTTGTTGTTGGGGAAAAGGGCAGTGGCTGCTACTCACTACAGAGTTTACTTTGGAATGATAGGTGTTCGAAAATTGGGTGTGGTGAGGTTAGTGAATGTCTAAATATACGAAAAGCCATTGAATCGTATACTTTAAATGGGTGAGTTGTATGATATGTGAATATCTCAATAAAGTTTTTTTTTAAATCCAATGGAAAGAAAACTAAAATAGGTGAGGATATAGATGAAACATGATTGGTCATGAGTTGACTTGTTAAAAGTGGTTGATGTTGTGCTCACTTCGGCAGCACACATACTAAAAGTAGATCAATACGGAGAAGATTCGCACTGCCCAGACACAAGGGTGGCAACCAAATTCATGAAGTTTTCCAAAATTTAAAAAATAAAAGTGATTGATGTGTAATGAGTCCCAAGTTCCTCTTTGTCTCTGATTTTGTGTATGTTTGAAAAATCTTCCTGATTGAAAGTTAGAAAAATCTTCATGATTAAAAGGAAAATGAATGAGTTTTTATAATGAAAGGAAAAAGGGGAGAGTATCATTGGAGAGAGTTAGCAGATGTTATAACCACAGGACTCAATACAGTGAGTATCCTGACATCCACAGGACTCAATGTCAGTCTTTTTTTCAAGGTAATCAGCTTCCACGCTACACACAACCTGCAGGATCGCTTCCCTGATAAGCTTCTTTGGAACTCCTCTCTATTTTTTCTAGGCGTATGTCTATATTTTTCATATCTTAAGATATAGGGAATCTTTTTATCTTTTAAGGATAAATTTGGTTGTAAAGCATTAATATATTTTTGAAAATATTTAAAGTAGTTATTCTAGGGAACGAGTGATCAAGTCAGAAAGTCCTATTCTGAAACAAAAATACTTCATCTAAATAGATCATGGGCTGATACATTGTAGCAGTGAAAAACTCTAGCCTGAGATGAATTGTTTAACTTCTACTTTTCAGTTTTCTTGCCCTTATTTCTACAAAATAAGGGCAATCATATTCATCTCATATAGTTGAGGATGCAATGAAATAATATATCAAATGTTTAGTCATTATTACATCGTGACATATGTGATAAATTATTAAAGATAAATTAAATTTATAATAATAAATTATAAATTTATAATGATAAATTATAAAAGAGTTTATAAACTCTTATAGTAAGTGATAAATTATTAAAGAGTAAATAAGCAAACACATTAATAAATGTTTTTTTCTTAATACAACTATTCAAAACTGAAATTACTAATTCACAGATATATTTTACTACAAGGTCCTTCCTCTAATGCATTTTTTAAAAAGGGACTTGCTACCTTGCCCAGGCTGGAGTGCAATGGCATGATCATAGTTCATTGTAACCTCAAACTCCTAGGCTCAAGCAATCCTCCTGCCTCAGCTTTCCTAGGAGCTGGGATTACAAGCACACAACACTATGCCAGGCTAAATTTTTTCCTAAATTTTTGTAGAGACAAGATCTCACTATGTTGACCAGTCTTGTCTCTAACTCCTCACCTCAAACAATCCTCCTGCCTTAGCCTCTCAAAAGGCTGGGATGACAGGTGTGAGCCACCTTACCCAGACTCCAGATGCATTTTGATGCAAAGATAATCCATCTCTCACATCTGAAATCTTGCTTTTCTATTATATTAGGACACTCTACATTCCCCATTCTATAGGAGATTTCCCTGTGTGGAAATTCTTTAGCTATTGCTAGCATTGTCTGTTACCCTTCAAAAATTATGAACTATGTGAAGAGAGGATAAATATATATATATTTAACTAAAGCTAAATCTGCATGAATCAACTGCATGAATCAACTAATACTCATTGACTGGTTTTAAGCACATTTTAGAAAAATTTAATACAGTTAAATGAAATATCTGAAGATGGGATTCATTTTGATATATTTCTATGTACTTTTATTTCATTCATCAGTCCACACATTCACATTGTCTATAGATCCTATACTATCAGATACAGTCCCATCCAGCCTACCTCTTACCTCAGGACCTTCTGTTGCCACATTACTTCTCTAGTAATAGGAGAGACTCAGTGTGTGGTGGGTATGGTGTGTGTTTGTGTGTGTGGTATGTGTAAGTGTACACATGTGCTTGCGGGAGAGTTAGTACACAACAAGCTGCATCAAACAAAAATAAATACAACCAGAACACTCAGGAGAACTTTGATAGTCTCATGAATAGGACTTAATATCCTTGCTAATAGAAAAAGCTTCCACAAATTAGTAAGGAAAAGGGGTCTGTCGTGGATATGATGAACTAGGCACTTAAAACTCATTCCAGCCTGCTTCTGCACACCTTCCTGTACCTACAGAATCCAGAAAGGTAAAAGCTCCACTATAAGAAAGCTGTGTTAGTAACAAATCACTCCAAGACTTAGTGGCTAAAAATGGCAACCATTTATCATGTCTCAGGAGTCTGCCGACTGCGGAGAGGGCTGGAGCAACTTACTAAGCAGGTATGTGAAGATCAATGGCTAACATTTACTCAGTGCTTACTAACTAGGTGTGCCATTTTTAGAGATGTTTATGCAGATTCTCATTTACTCCTCATAATACTTTCAAGAGCTGGTGCTATTATAACACTCATCTTACAGAGGAGGTAACAGGCTTTAAATGTCATGGATTGTAAAGGAATCAGTGACAGTGAACAGCTGTGCGCTGAAGCCCGCCTGTGCACCTCCTTGCTGGGTTCCAGGTGAATGAATCTACAGACAAAGAGAAACCCTGAGACTGAGGTACACCAGGAAAGGCACAGGACGCCATCTAGTGACTGTCTTGGTGGTTGGCAGTAAAGACTGGAACTCGGTGGATTTTTTAAAAAGGGACTTAGTGCTGCATTTCAGATAGGAAAGAAGTCAAACAATACAACACCAATGAACTGCTATGCAGTTCAAGAGCTTTAAAATGTTTTCACTCATTATAAATACATGCTCACTCATAATTCAAATGAATGAAGCATATACAGTAAGAATTCACCCTCCCTAACCCTCAGCCACCCAGCTCTCTCCAGAAGCAACTGCTGTCATCAGTTTATGTGCCCTTCCAGACAGTCTGCCTAAACAGATATTTTTATACAAGTAGTAGCATACCATGGTAGGCACAATACCACCTCCTTGCGAAGATGTCCATGTCCTAATCCCTGGGACCTGTGGATCTGTCCCTTATATGCCCACAGGGATTTGGCAGCAGTGATTAAGGTTAAGGCCTTGAGACGGGATATTCACTTAGGTTACCCAAGGCAGCCCAGTGTGCTCATACAGATGCTTAAAGCTGGGAACTTTGCCCAACTGTAGTCAGAGATGTGACTTTGGCTTTATGGAGATGCAAAGATGCTGGTTTTGATGCTGGAGGAAGCTGAGGAATGCAGGTGGCAAGAAACTGATTCTCCCTCGGGACTCCAGAAAAGCACCTGGCTCTGCTGACATCTTGATTTTAGACCAGTGAGACCCCTGTCAGACTTCTTACCCCAGAATCGTAAGGTAATAAATTTGTGTTTTAAGCCCCTAAACTTGTTACCATGTGCTACAGCAGCAAGAGAAAACTAATAAATACTACAGAGTATGTTTTTCTCACCTAATACGTTGGAAGCCTCCCCCCTTTCATAGTGTTTACAGCACTGATTCTTTTCAATCACTGCAGAGCATCCCATCGTATGGGTGTTTAATCATTGCAGTAAGGATGGTCATTAGGCTGAGGTCATGTGAGTTATAAATTAATCTGCTGTTATACGTCCCATCTTTTCTCATCTCCTAGCACAAATATGCTAGTGTTTATATAGCACACTGAAGTGAATGCGAGGCACTGAGCTCATTTACCTTGGGCCTTGATGGAAGAGGTTACTATATTTTCTTTATATTATCTAGTTATAAAAAACATAAAGCCTGATAGAAGATATTAGATATGGAATTTACAATAAACCTCTAAGTCTTTAATTTTTTAACTGAGAAATTTTTTTGCCATTCATTTTTTATTTTCAATATCAAGTTTTATGAGATTTAATATTTCTAATATCAGGCTTTATGCCTAAAATAGTTGATTCTCATTATTCACCATAATTCTGTATAATTGCTACAGATACTGAATTAGTGAAGACTAAACTATTGCTCCTAGAGGAAATGCAGAGTTAAGTTCCCGTGGGCCTCTGGCCACATTTCTGTCCACTGAAATGCCACATGTGCGACAGGGTTGCCAACTTCCTTGTATAACAAGCCAGTTTCATTAGCATTGAAAACTTCTTCTTCCACCCAACCCTTTTCCTGTGTAATGCCTGGCAGGTATTTCAAAAATCTTTCCATCTCCTCATCTGCAGAAAATGCTTCACCTGCAACTTTATATTTTTCATACCACGACACCTTCTGAAATGTGCCAGCCACCCAGCCAGCACTAGCTGAGGGAGCTTTAACCGTTTTCTGACCCTCTATAATGTGCCTGTCCATTTCTCTGGCTATCAGCCTCACCGTGCTGTCCACTATGGGTTTTTCCCCCTGGTGAAACTGCTCATCAGTCTTTTTTTTCTTTTTATTTCATCATATTATGGGGGTACAAATATTGTTAAGGTTACATATATTGTCCTTGCCACCCTGCTCATCAGTCTTGAATACACAAACTTATCTATTATTCCATAGCTTTATCACACACTGTGAGTGTTTCTTCACACTCTCAGGAGCAGCCTTACAGATCGGGCATTTTCCTCTTCCTTATTCTGGATGTACCATATTGTTGACTCACTCCCATTGAGCACACAGGCAATGGCACCATAGCTCATGCCTGAAATGAAGCTTATCAGAGGCACATTATGGCCTTCCTGTGCTTAGGATCAATAGATAGGACTTCAGCATTATGATTGAGGACATTTGAAACAGGAAATGGTGCCATTTTGGGTGCCAAGAAAAGGCACCAAAAAAATGTAAAAAACATGGCACTAAATACACCACAAAAAGGACACTCATTTACAATATGAGAATGAAAACAAGAAGGCAGAACAGGGCATCACCTTGTTTGACTTTAGCTTGGGGACTTGCATGTTGGGTGGCAAATTCTGGGGCCACTCTGTGCATATCTGAATGACAGTGAAAGTGCTGTGAGCATTGATTTTTGCAGTTACAAATAAATTTTAGCGAGTAGGCAAATTCACAAATATGGAGTCCATGCCAACTGTTATTCACCCCTGTGTGGCCCCTCCCACATCGTATCAGGGCTGGCTGTGTGACTGAAAGAGATGGAGAAGGAGTGGCATGTAGTAAGTAGGTCAGAAAAGACTCTTGGCTTCTGGATCACTCTGGAGGAAACCAACTGCTACGTCTTGTGGCCATCCAGGAAGCCAATGGAGAGGCCCATTTGCTAAGAACTTAGGCCCCGAGCCCCATGAACTACCTGCAAAGGACACTGACACCAAGATGGCCCATGAGAGGCCTTGGGCCAAAACAATCCAGCTAAGCCACTCTCAGTCCTGGTCAACAGAGGACACACTGTTCATCCCCTCTGGAGGGTGGGGAAACAATGTGTCATCACAGAAACACAGACCAGGCCCTCATGAGACACTGGACCTGCCAGGATATTGGTCTTGAACTTCCCAGCCTCCAGAACTGTCAGAATTTAGATTTCTACTGTTTCTAAAGTACCCAGTCTCAGGTAATGTTTATAGCAGCACAAATGGATTAAGACATGCAGACAAGAATTCATGATACACACAGGAGGCAAAGTAATGTATTGGTCTAATTTGAATTGATCAATAGAAATGTTAAGGAGAGATTCTATAGTAATTTGATCCTATAGTTATGCCCAAAATTCCTGTCCACCTGCCACCTCAGAATGTAACCGTTTGGTAATAATGTCTTTGCAGATGTAATTAGTTAAGGTGAGGTTATTCTAGACTAGGGAAGGCCTAAATCCAGTGACTAATGTCTTTATAAGAAGAGAAGACACACAGACCCACAGTAGAGGAGGCAGTTGTGGATCACAGGCAAAACGAGCAAGTGGAAAAGGCAGAGCTTTCAGATTGAGCACGGCTCTGCTGACACCTTGATCTCAGACTTGTGGCTTCCAGAACTATGAAAGAATAAATTTGTGTTGCCATCAGCCCATACCGTGGAACTCTGTTGGGGCAGCCCTAGGGAACTCGCACATATGCCATGCAGTGTAGTGACAAGACCACTAGGGGGCACTGCCTGGCAGCAAGTTTTATGTACAAAGGAGTCCAAAAGAATTACTGGGAGTTGACACAGAAATCCATAGGAAGAGTGTTCTCATAGTTTTGTAATGGCAAACAGGTTATAATTTATCACTTTAAAAAGTTGCAACCATTATCATCTTGCTGAATAATTTGTGGCCTTTGCAGCAACCTGGCTGGGAGTCCCTTGTAAACACCATCCTTGTCCTGTTGCTGTTTCACACACGGGAAGGTACCTGTAGGACAAATTCTCCCACAATTCCCCTTCCAGGAAGAGATGCATGTCTTTCATTTAAACAGACAGGGCCTAATTACTCTCCAAGGAGGAGGTATATTCCACATACCAAAAACATATGGGAAAGGATGTTTTTCCCCAATCTTGGCAACACTCTGCCAAGATAAGAGGCAAAAACAGGCTTTAGAACAAGCAGTGATGTGGGTCCCAAGGACAGCAGTAAGGGCCCCTGGACCCACATTTCCCAGCTCAGGTGCTTTACCAGCCTGCTGGGGGCCTTTCTCCAGCAGAGCAAGGGTGTGGCCAGTTCCTTTCTGGGCATGGAACCAGCCTTGCAGACAGCACACACAAACTGGTTTCTACCACATCTGCAGGGAGAATATCTCCCAAGTCAGCAGGCTTTACAGCAAGCAGAACCCTTTCCCCCAAGTCACTCTACATATAGAGACCAGAAACCAATTGCAGGGTACCAAAGGGACAGGCACCATGGTGACCTCGATGATAACCATCACATACCTACTTGCTCTGCCTTGTCCATCCCTGCTGGGACCTGGATAACCCCATCACCAGTGTTCAGGGACAGAACACACAGGGAAAGAAGGTGAGGCTGCAGTTAAGTGCGGTCGCACCACAGCGTCTGCCCTCTCCCTGCCACCTCCCATGGCACTCACAGACCCATTGTTGTGACTCTAATCCACTTCATGACCCACCCCTGGGAAGGGGACCAAGAAGAGGAGGTGGGGAATTACCAAGCTGTTTGTTGACCTCTTCATGTGACTCTGGAACCTGACCTTAATCTTACTTTCAAAAAGACAAAGGGCCCCATGCCTGCCCAGGCCTGTCCCCTGCAACCCAGACGTCCTTAGAACATGACAGGAGTCAGCAGCGCTTCCTTTCAGGTGAGGTTGCAGACAGGTTCTTCTCCCATCCCACCTCTGCCCACGTTATCTGCCACAGCACATAAATTCTGGAGGAATCACGACTGTGCCTCCCCCAGCTCCTGTTATCCAGGAGGATGTCAGTAAATGGCTGGAAACAAGTGAGCAATTGGTTTTAGACAGTTGTCTGCCTCCCTTTGTTGAAGAATATAATGACAGCAAACAATTATACAGTGTTACCATTTGTCAGTAGTGCTCTAGGCTCTTTAATAGTATTAACTTACTTAATCCTTATAGCAATCATAAGAGGGAGGCACTATAATTATTCCCATTTTACAGATGAACAAATTGAGGCACTGAGAGATGGAGAACTTTGCCCAAGATCACACAGTAAGTAGCAGAGCTGCAGCTTTGCAAGCAGGGAGCTCCCCACCCACCATTTGTTCACTCCTGAACACACCTGGTACCTAACAGGTGCTCAGGTAGTCACTGCAGGCATGCTGTGGACACGCGGCCCCTCACACCTCAACAGCCCTTTTAAAGGAGAAGACATGCCGTGATAGACATACCACAATGCTGGTGAAGCCTTTGGTTCTGACCCTAAGGATTTAGCAAACACAAAGGGATAATTGCCTGGCTACGTGACGGCAAAGCCAACTATAAAAGAACCACAGCAATGAGCCTGGCCAGAGCCCATGACTCTTCTGAAGGTGCGCACGTGGCCATGTAGGCGGCAGGAGCTGCACCGGGCACTGGAACTGCCCCGTCACTTCTGCTTTCAGGTGACACAGGTCCAGCTAGCTCACGTTTTCATGGGGCATACGGCAGCAGGGGGCTTTCGCCCTTGAATTCATTCTGCCCGCACCCTCAGGAATGTATCACAATTTCAAATTTCATGTTTCAGGCCTTGTCTTAAAAGATCTGCTCACAATTCCAA
Organism: Mirza zaza; assembly: GCA_008750895.1. Taxonomy (NCBI): domain Eukaryota; kingdom Metazoa; phylum Chordata; class Mammalia; order Primates; family Cheirogaleidae; genus Mirza; species Mirza zaza. The sequence continues at coordinate 15,525 of VSMD01010889.1, forward strand.
TCCTTTGTGCAATGCTGTGCATGCTAGCTACAAGTGAAAGGCGTTTACCCTCAGCCCCAGACGTGAGGTGAGGATCCTCTTTTAACTATAGTCACTTTCTATGGGTGCTGTCACAAATGACTGCAAACTTCATGGGTTAAGACAACAGAAATTTATCATCATACAGCCTTGGAGGCCAGAAGTCTTAAAGTCAAGGTGTCAGATCTGTGTTCCCTCCAGAGACCCTAGGGAAGGGCCCCTTCACTGTCTTTTGCTGCTTCTAGATGCTGCTTCATCCATCTGCAGGTATCTCTGACATGTTCATCTCTAATCCTCTTGCTTCCCTCTAACAAAGACCCTTACAAATACCCTTGACCGACCAGAATAACCCAGGAAAATCTCCCCACACCAGGATCCTAAATCACATCTGCAAATCTCTATTGCCACGGGCAGTGACATTCACAGGCTCTGAGGATTAGAAGTGGTCCTCTTGGGGGAGGGGTGCTATCTGTCCACAATACCATGAGTCCTTTCCAAACTCTTTCTCCTCTTTGTCTTTCAAAGACCCTAGGCTCTTTTGAAGAACACCTCACTTTGATCCACCTAACCTGGTCACTATAACCCAATGCTCTCAAACTTTGCTGCACATTGGAATCACCTGGAGAGCCTGTACAACTCCCAGTGCTTGGGACCAATCGAAGAACAACATTTTGGGGATGAGGGCCAGGTAGCAGCACTTTAAAAAAATATATATCTGCAGGGATTCCAATATGCACAGTTTGGGAACCACTAGTATGATCAACAGAATTTCCCCAAATGATACTCCACACCCCTTCACTGATGGGTGTGAGCAAGGGGGGGGGAGTGTCACATTATCTCTCGGTGTCCCACATTGACTCCACGATCCCCTGCCCTGGAAGATTGCCATTCCATCAGGCCTGTTGTCCTCCATTACAAACTCCAGCCTGTCATGTCTTTTCTTCTGTCCCCAGTGGCCACACTCCTTCACTATACTCCTTCCCTCACAAACACCCTCCACTCTGTCCTATTAACCTGGCAAAACACCACCCCTTACACTCAGCCACTCCACCCTTGCCTGCACCAGCTGCTGCCGGGAAATCAGAGGCAGCTGACCCAGCTCTCCTGACCTTTATGACCACGGATCCTGAATAAGTCCCCAATTCAGCCAGTCAGTGCTGCCTAATTCCCTAATAACCTCACTTTCCCTGTCTGCAAAGTGGTTATTCTTTCCTCAATGTCTCCCAAATGAAACCCTCTCAATACTGACCTCTAATCTCTCACCCTTCAAAGAGATAAGATACACTCTCAAGGCCTTGGTTTCCCTAACATGCTTGCATCTAAACCCACACACTCTGCCTTCCCTCTGTCACCGGAGAAGAGGTGCACTGCTCCCCAGGTCACACCCCACCTGAGTCTTGCATCCACCCACCTGCTGTTCCCATGCATTGTGTTCTCCCTTCTTCCCTCCAATTGTTACCTCTCTGAGATCATTACATAAGAACATGCTGTAATATCTCTCCAGCTTTTGGAACTCTTTAAAAAGGAGTTAAGTCATAACAAGGAAGTTCTCCAACCATATGGAATTAGGTTAGAAATCAACACCAGCCAGATAGCTAGAACATACCCACATAGGTTGGAAACTGAAAAACATACTTCAAAATACCCTTGGTCAAAGATATCAAAATGGAAATTAGAAAGTATTTTGATGTGAATGAAATTGAAAACACAACATCCAAAGTAGTACTTAAGGGAAATTTACACCATTTAATGCCTACATTAGAAAAGAAAAACTGTCTCAAATCAATGCCTCCTGCTTCCATAGTAAGAAACTAGAAAAAGAGTAAATAAAATCCTAGGTGAGAAGAAGAAAGGAAATAAATATCAGAAAAGAAACCAATATAATCATGGGGAGGGAAGAGGAGAAAAAGAGATCAATGTAACTAAAGGCTGATTCCTTGAGAAAAATCTAAACAATTGATAAACCTGTAGCCAGACAGATAATATGCAAGACAAATTACTAATGTCAGGCATAGAGATGAAGTATCGTTATCAATATTAAAAGGATAAGAAGGGCATACTACAAACTTGTGTCGATAGGATCAACAATTTAGATGAAATATACATTTCGGAAAAACACAAATTAAGCTCACCCAAGAAGAAATGGAAACCATGAATATCCCCCTCTATCCTTAAAATAGGGTTCCAGATAATCTTTAAGAAAAAAAGAACAAAATACTGGTTGAGGCACAGAGATCACAGCAAGTGCCCACCTTCCGGACCTCAGGTGTGGTCTTGAAAGAGAAGGTGGACTAGGGTAACAGAGGCACAAGCAGTTCAGCCAGCTCTGCCTGGGAAAAGCTGAGTCATGACAAGATCGCAGTTCTCCCCAAGTCTGAGTCATTAATCAAACACACGGATTACACTGAACATGGATGGAGTTTTAATTTTGTGCCCACATTTTGACACGCCTTTGGGAATTTGTTTTCAGTTGGACTTGTTGCCAGGTACACACATCTCACTAAGAAGAAGACATATAGATCAATTTAGATCTATACAGATTATCTACCCTCCTTGGACAAACGTAAATGCAGATAATTTTATCATCCGTGGAAGTTATGTAAGGATCAAATTAAAAATTCCCACTAAAGGGTTCCGCCCACAGTAAAAATTTCCTCGCACCTGAGGGCGCTCTGGGAATCAGTGTCAGGTAGCCTGCCCACACCTGTTGAGTCTACTCACAGGACACCTCATTCTGAATTTCTCTTTAACAAGCAAAGGGATCTATGTCCAGAGAAGCAGTTACTGTGTCCAAGTAATTTCACTGCATCTTAGGAAAAAACAACATTCGCATTTTGCAGTGGACGATGGGCACACGACCAAGAAAATTACTCAGCTCTCGCTTTCCTCCCTTTGGGGTTCTCCCCAAACAATTTCTTCAGTCCAGCTGCCACAAATCTGCAGCCCTCTACTGACCCGTCGCCGTCGGTTTGGCTCCAGGGGAAGCACAGCTCCCTGGGCGCGGAGCCTGGACCAAAGAAAGCGCAGCGCGGGCAGAGGGCGGGCCCGGGAGTTGGGGCGTTACAAGCCTTCAGGAACAGACAGCCCCTCCTCAGAGGGGAGGGACCGAGGCCGCGAGCCTTGTTGTCTAGGGCTCCTAGCGCTGGATTCCAGAACTTCCTCTGCGCGGCGGCTGTGACTGCCCGGCTCCGCTGTGCGCGCTCTGGTGGTCCGAAGCCCGGTCGGTTCTCCACGCAGGTGCCCCGCGCGCCCCACCCGGCCATGTCGTCCTGCAGCCGCGTGGCGCTGGTGACCGGCGCCAACAAGGGCATCGGCTTCGCCATCGCGCGCGACCTGTGCCGCCAGTTTTCAGGGGACGTGGTGCTCACGGCGCGGGACGCGGCGCGGGGCCAGGCGGCCGTGCAGCAGCTGCAGGCCGAGGGCCTGAGCCCGCGCTTCCACCAGCTGGACATCGACGACCTGCAGAGCATCCGCGCCCTGCGCGACTTCCTGCGCAAGGAGTACGGGGGTCTCAACGTGTTGGTCAACAACGCGGGCATCGCCTTCAAGAGTAGGTGCGGGGACTGGGGAAAGGACGTTCCGGGGGCGCTCCGAAGGTGCGGAGCAGGGAGCCACGGATTCCCACCTACACACTGAATAATCGAGAAGGGCGGCGCTGGCCACTGGGGATGCGCTCAGCTCTGGCTTCCCGCAGCCGGCTTTCCCTTTCAGTGATTCGCTGAGCCCCTGGCGGGCCGGGGCGACAGACACCGCGGGCCCCGCCCGCCGGCCTGTGCGGGCCTGTTCGCTGCCCAGGGCCCTCCCCGAACTGTCAGCTGCTATTTGCAAGGAAACTGGCCTCTAGGAGGAGGCCACGCCCTGCCACACTCATCAGCTTTCTGCCCAATGCGCGAACTATTTTCTCTGTGAAGGGTCTCCACGCTCACTTTGGGCTTCCACTTTCCTTGAAAGGGCTCATTCATAGATGCCCGGAGGCGTTTGCTGGCGAAAGGAAGTGAATCGCTAGAACAAGATTAGCGCGCTCTTGTACATTAGCAGACTTCATAAGTTTTTTTTTTTTTTTTTTTTTAATGGAGAGCTTAAATAGGCTCTGGCACAAAGGAAGCGAGCCTTAATTTCCTCTCCCAGGGAGCTTATGTTTGTTATAATACATGCACGTGTGGTTTTTAAGGACATCTTTGGCGGGGGGGGGGGGGGGTGTCTAGATTACGTATTCTAACTGCTAAAGTTACTCAGCTGCCACATGCTGAGGGTACAAAGAAGTAAACAGGCCAGCTTCACTCACAACCCCGTGGGAAGAACCAGGGAGACTGACCGAGTAAAATCAAGGATGGCGGAGCAGACGTCTCCACCCGTACCTTTGGCCCGGGGTGCTAACGTTGCTGCGGAAGGGGACCCAGACTCCCTGCCTGCACCTACAACTCAGCCTGCCAGCTTTCTGGGAGCTGGGGAGCAGGGGTGTAAGTAGGGGATTACCACCCCCTGGAGCAGCCCTCAGCCATTGGCTAAGGGATCTGAGTAAATACCCAGCTTCCTGGACGACAGGTGGAGGGACTTGTGCGCCGGAAGCCCTTGCCTTTCAAAGTGTGGAAAATGGACCAGCCATAACCGCAAACCTGGGCAAACCTTGGCACCGCAGAATCTCAGGCCTTACCGAATCAAAAGAGGCATTTTAACAGAATCCCGGGGTACCTCCTATGTGCATCCCACTTTGAGAAGCAGTAATCAAAGCCAGGTGTTCTCAAAGTGCGGCTGGAGACCGGTAGCTGTAAGGTCACCTGGGAATTTGATAGGATTCCGAGCCCTAGCCCGGAATGAGGCGCTCTGCTGGTGAGGCCCAGAAAGCTGTGCTTTAACAGGCCCTGCTTTAAAGGCCCAGAAAGCTGCGCTTTAACAGGTGATTCTGATGCACACTAAACTTTGAGAACCACCAACCGAGGGGGGTTACAATTTGTTTTAAAGTTGGCTTCTTTTTTCTTTAATTAGTTGTTATAAGATAGGATCCACTTTGTTATATGAGTTTCAGTGGGAAATGTATGACTTTCTTTTTGTTTCTCTTTCTAAAAGTTGATGATCCAACGCCCTTTGACATTCAAGCTGAGATGACAATGAAGACAAATTTTTTTGCCACTAGAAATGTCTGCACTGAATTACTACCGATAATGAAACCTCATGGTAAGTCCAGTGTGTAGCCTGTCACATTGCATCCCTCATAAAGAGTAAGCCACATGCTCTCTGGAACAGGGCTGTCCTGCAGGAATCACCCAGAGGTATTATTTCTCTGTAGGGAGAAAAATTAAAAGCTGCCTTATTTTCTCATTGTCTGGTTTCTCATTCAAACATCTTAGCTTTAGTTTTCAAAGATATATATGATATATATCACAGTCCTCTTAGGATTCATGTAATCATCTCAACCCTAGAATGATAGAATATTACACTTCCCCAAAAGTCTCTTGCCTCTGATCAACCTCAGCAAATCCTCCAGCTCTCCAAGGTGATGGGCCCACACCTGGCTCATGTCGGGACTGGGCATAGTATCTGTTCTAGCACTGTGACTTTCCTTGTATTCCTTTCTTCTTGTACCAAGCTTTGTCAAGCTGATTCAGAAAATCCAAAAGAATTTTTTTTTTTTTTTTTGAGACAGAGTCTCGATTTGTTGCCCAGGCTAGAGTGAGTGCCGTGGCGTCAGCCTAGCTCGCAGCAACCTCAAACTCCTGGGCTCAAGCAATCCTATTGTCTCAGCCTCCCGAGTAGCTGGGACTACAGGCATGCGCCACCATGCCTGGCAAATTTTTTCTATATATATTAGTTGGCCAATTAATTTATTTTTATTTATAGTAGAGACAAGGTCTCGCTCTTGCTCAGGCTGATTGCGAACTCCTGACCTCGAGCAATCCACCCACCTCGGCCTCCCAGAGTGCTAGGATTACAGGTGTGAGCCACCGCACCCGGCCAAGAAATTTTCTTCATTAGGAACTATCTTGCCCACACCCCTAAGTATTCAATAAATAATTTTTATTACTTTTCCCACAAATATATTTATTGAGTGCCTACCATAACCCAGGCATTATGCTGGGTTTTAGGGGTGCAATGGTGAGCACTGTAGGCAGGGACCATCCATCTATGGAGCTGAGAGTCTAGAGAGGGAGACAGTCATTTAAAAAGAATCAGAATTATAAAATGACAACTGTGCTAGGGTGGGGGGAACACCTGCTTCCCTGAGGATTTTATTTCCTAAGAACTTAACTGTAATTCTTAGGAATAACTCTGTAGTTCTTATTAGAACTGTGATTTCTTAATTTAACATTTTAAATAAGGATTATCTCTGAATGCAAAAATTTTTTAACCTAAAAAGGTGGATGGTAAGAGTTGCACTTGTACTCCTGTACTTCTCTTTATCAGTTCCTTAGTAGGATGGGATCTTGGAAAGCCTGCAGGTGCTGGTGGAGGGGGCCTTGGGTCCAGATGCACAGGTGGTGAGTGCCCAGGGCCAAGGGGAGTTTTAAAATGCAAATCTAAGTAAATATAAATGCATAGTTTTAAAACTACCCTTTTTACACAAATGGTGACATTTAGTACAATGTTTGCTACCTTGCTTTTTTCACTTCTTATATCTGGGGCTCTTTCCAGACTGAGATAAAAAAGACTTCTTTTTCTTTTGAGACAGGGTCTTGCTCTGTTGCATGGGCTAGAGTGCAGTGGCATCATCATAGCTCATTGCAACCTCAAACTCCAATCCTCCTACCTCAGAATCTCGAGAAGCTGGGACTACAGGCATGTGCCACCATGCCTACCTAATATTTTTAAAATATTTTGTAGAGATGAGGGTATGCTATGTTGCTCAGGCTGGTCTCAAACTCCTGGCCTCAAGCAATCCTCCTGCCTTGGCCTCCCAGAGTGATAGGATTACAGTCATTAGCCAGTGCACCCAACCAAGAATGTCTTTTTACTAAGTATCTGGAATCCTTTTCCCTGACGAATTTTAAAATCATAGAATTTGAGAGCTGCAAGGTATTGAAGAAACCTTGTATTCCTACACCTCTACTTTGCAGAGAGGGAAACTGAGGCAAAGAAGTGCACACAGGTAGTAACAGAGCTGGAAATAGTATCCAGGTTTCTTGACTTTACTCAGTCACATTAAGATAATTGGTTCTAAGGAAGAAAGAATTATAGCATCAAATGATTGTAAGCCAAGCCATTCTGAAAGCTAATGGAAGGCTCTGGGAAGAGTGGGATTCACTAGGAAGGATCGAATCACTATGTTCATCAGTTCTCGCTAACATTACTTCCTAAGGTGGGAAGCTCTGGTTTACAACACATTGAAAATATTTGTGACTTTTCAATAAACCTCATGTTCACCCAGAGGGCAGAACACTGAGCATCATTGCCTTTTGATATGTAGGGAATCACTTTCTCCACAAACAAGACTGATTTAAAAGACACTCTTTACTTAGCTATAAAGTATAACTTTAAAGAAAATTATATTTGCTCCTCGACTTAACATAGAATTATGTCCCAATAAACTCATCGTAAATTGAAAATATTTTAAGTAGAAAATGCATTTAAGAGAAGGCAGCAAAAATCCATGAAGAACCTGGCACTTCTCAGAAACTCTCAAGGAAGCAATCAATAAGGAAATGGAGGCAGAGCAAGGCACAGGATGGTTATGAAGCCAAGAACTGGACATGAATTATGTCTGAATCTCCAGAGCCTAGTAGACTGGTGTCTAACGAGGAAAACAGGTGCAAAGAAAAAAAGCGACACATCCATGCACCCAGAGGCTCGATTTGGGTGGCTCTGGAGCCTGTGCTTTCATGAGGCTTGTCTCATCTGTCATTGTTTTCTGCACTGTCAGATTATTTTACATGTTTGGGCACTGCTGCAAAATGAGCTTTTTAGAAATCCTTCACTCTATGGAAAGTTTATAATATTGCTAATCCAAATTATTCTCTTTTTGACCTACTGAACTTTTGATATTTTTAAATTAGTCTTGTACACCAACCTACAATTTGTTTATACTTGCACAAGATCTCCCATTTTCTACTTTTGAGGTTAGCTCAAACATACCATTTCTTTAGTTACAAATGGTTAAACCCATTTATTTTCCATAAGGTCACCCTGTCTTTTATGGTGAACTAGCTGCTAACAGCTAACCCATTGTGACAATAAGGGAAGTATTGTATTTTGACAACATATTCCCTACACTATATTCTTACATTACAGTTTTAAGATTTTATTAGAAACATTTGGTCAAATAATTGTATAAAATGAATAGGTTCACATGTTCCAATGCCTTTTTTTATTTTTAATTTTAAGGTAGTATAAATTTATAGCTCCCCAAAAAGAATTCATCGGAGGATTTAAGTCTGCCACACTCACAATTCCCATTTAATCTTTCATCTCTGAATTCAAGTCTTATTACTTTTACACATAACAGGAAATGTTTGTTGTTTCTTCCTTAGCAGGACAAGACTTTTTTCTGAAGTCACAGCAAGGACTTTTGTTCCATATGGGAAAACTTTCTGTAATTTAAATGGCTAGATTTTCTAATGGGAATTTTTTCATATCAAATTAAAAGTTTCTTATGAAGAGATACTTGTGATTTTGTAGAAATGAACTCCTGACAAATAAAAAAATGCATTTAATTCACCTAACCTTCTGAACATCATAGCTTAGTCTAGCCTACTGTAAGCATGCTCAGAACACTTACATTAGCCTACAGTCGGGCAAAATCATCCAACACAAAGCCTACTTTATAATTGTTTTAAGTATCTCATATAGTTTATTGAATATTGTACTGAAATTTAAAAACATAACGGTTGTATGAGTACACTGGGCACAATTTCTAATATGAAGTCAAAAATCCTAAGTAGAAGGATGTGAAATTGGGGACTGTATGTATTTGGCTGTGTTGTTCAAGATGCTGAGTAAACAGGTTAAGCAACTATTAAGCCACCAGGGGGAGCTACTTGCCCGCTTTTTCTCCAATGAGGCAGCAGGTGTCTTGGGACCAGTAGGGCCACCTGGACCCTCAGCAGAGAGTGGTGGCGGTAGTGTACCCTTCTCAGGACTGATTGGACCCATCCGGTTGATGAGGCCGACTGTTACCCCCTGGCCTCTCTCCCAGAGATGTGCCCTCAAGTCAAAGAGGACACCTCCTCCCCTTAGGATTTTTATTTCCTCAAAGGCATAGCTTCTGTAACTTGTGTTTTCCTTTCTTCCTTTCCCTTTAAAATTGAATTCCTTGCAGCAGCCAAATGATTGAGAACAGAGATGTTTAGAATGTAATGAAGACACATCATTGTTGTAGTATTCCTGGCCAAAATACTGATGTGAATCTAATCATAAGAAAATGAGACCAATCCAAATTAAGGGAAATACTATACAATCATCGTCTAGGGGGTTCAAAAAAAGGTCATTGTCAACTATCCTAGATTAAAATAGACTAAAAAGATATGACAAATGCAACCCATGATTCCACATTGAACTGTGGATTAAAACAAAAACTATAAATGAACATTACTGGGACAACTATGGACATTTGAATATGGACTATTAGATAATAATGTTATATAATGATATCTTGACTGTGATCACAATTGTTATGTAGGGAAATGGCCTCATTCATATATATATACACACACACATATATACACACACACACTAAAGTATTTAAGGTGACGTTTATAAGATCTGCAACTTAAAGCAACAGAGAAAAGAAACTTGGCAAAATGTTAACAATTGGTGAACTTAGGTGAAGGGTGTATGGATGTTTATTGAACTATTTTTGCAACTTCTCTGTAGTTTTCAAATTTTTCATAATTAAGTTTGGAAAGAAATACATAATACCATTGGGGGGAGAGAGAGAGAAAGAAAGGAAAGAAATCCTGAAGGGTCTTAGATGTGTGGATATATGAGGTGCTAGTTTTCAAGGACAAAGTGAGGGTATCTCCATATGGGATTGGTGCCTATGAGAATGTCCAGTACAATGTGCAGCACCCCCAAAATATGTACTGTGGTGAATGCCATTCAGAAAATGAAATAAAATCGAGTGATCCTATTGGATGCAGAGAAGCTTGATTCAGAATAATATGTAAGAAAAGAACTCACCCTTGTTGTATAGTTTTTGGCCTGTATGTTTGTTTTTATAAGCAAAATTATCTTTCTTTCTTTTTTTTTTTTTTGGTAGAGATGGGGGGTCTTACTATGTTGCCCAGGCTGATCTCAAACTCCTGGCCTCAAGCAATCCTCCTACCTCAGCCACCCAAAATTCTAGGATTACAGGCATAAGTCACTATACCTAGCCTCACAACTGTCTCTTTAGTAGCTGTGAATTATTATCAACATGAACATTAATTCACAATTTAATGAATATGAATATATTAAGCATGGACTAAAAAGTAATGAAATCAAAACCAAGATAGAGAATCAACCCAATCCATATAGGTAAGTGTCCATCATGAAGGACAGACAAGAGTAATCCCAGGTATTGCTTGGCCCTGGTTTGGGGCACTCAGGGATAGAAGTAGCTGCCTATGGCCCCAGGAAATTGTGTAAACCTAGGAAATTGAGAGCTTTAGTCCTTAGGGCGAGGGCGTTGTCCCTCAGAAAGAAGGTTCATAAGCCCTTGGAGGTGTATGTGGGTTTAGAAAACTGCCTGGTCCCACCATACCCATCTCATAGAGAATCTCAGTGGAAGGGAAGCCCCTGTTCCTGATGGAGGTGTGTTCTTCCTCTTGGGAGAACGAGGGCCAAAAAACGGTTAAAACCCATTGTCGCACAGATTTTACGCCTTCGAGAGTCACTTTTTTGTTTTTATCAGCAATTAAACCTGTACCATGACTGACTTGTATGTTTGGTATTCAACCAAGGATTCTTTCTTTGTGACAAGCTCTCATATTTTTATTTTTCTCTTTCAGGGAGAGTGGTGAATATCAGCAGTTTACAGGGTTTAAAAGCTCTTGAAAATTGCAGTGAAGAACTGCAGGAAAAGTTCCGATGTGAGACACTCACAGAAGGGGACCTGGTGGACCTCATGAAAAAGTTTGTAGAGGACACAAAAAATGAGGTGCATGAGAGGGAAGGCTGGCCCAACTCAGCTTATGGGGTGTCCAAGTTGGGGGTCACGGTCTTATCAAGAATCCTGGCCAGGCGTCTGGATGAAAAGAGAAAAGCCGACAGGATCCTACTGAATGCATGCTGCCCTGGGTGGGTGAAGACAGACATGGCTGGGACTTACGGCTCCAGGACTGTGGAAGAGGGGGCTGAGACCCCTGTCTACCTGGCCCTTCTGCCACCAGATGCTACTGAGCCTCAAGGCCAGCTGGTCCGTGACAAAGTTGTACAAGACTGGTGAATGTCTGCTTTGGCACTTAATGCATAATAAATACTGGTGAAATGAGTGAACAAATCCTGATGTTATGGTTTGATTCTATTTCTGTCCTTGAGAAGGAATATCCATTAAAGTCTCCCTGGGAGAAAGGTATCTAGATCCGGAATCTGAGTTGAATGACTGCTCTGTCAAACTCTCAGCCTCAGAGGAAGAAGAACACAGTCTAAAATTGTAGTAGGCATGGAGATCACCTGTGGTTACAAGAGATTGCTGGTGCCGGTCCCCACAATTCAGTAGGTCTGGGGTGGAACCCAAGAATTTGCATTTCTAACAAGTTCCCACGTGATGCTGACATTGCTGGTCCTGGGATGGAGCTTTGAAAACCACCGGTATAGTGAGTGGTCTCAGAGCCATGGAGTTGGATCTTGGCTATTTTCCAACCATTCTTTGCTGTTTCTAGTTTGTTGATTCTGTAAGGATTTATCCTCTTTACTTAGCTCTGCAACCTTCCTCCGCATCTCATTCTGTTTTGTTATATTTGAGTATCTTTTTATGGGTTTTTCTACTTACAAAGTAGTAGCTGAGGATCAGGAGGAATGCCTTTTTTCACTGGGATGTGATTTCTTTCCTGCTAGTTTTTTCAGATGGGTTTTTGTTCTAAGTTCCTTCCCAGAATGTTTGCAAGGTTGCCCTGCAACTTCTTTCATCTTGTTCATGTTTCTGCTTTGGCAACTTTGTCCAGACCATCTCTTTGCCCCAACACAGGCTCCTTAACCTGTTCACACCCCTCTCTGAGCTACATCCTGGGGTGATTCTTCAGATGACTCTCTGAGCCTCTTGTATAATCTCTGTGACACTGGGGAGGCCACACTTGCTGTTTTCAGATGAGACTGGTTTTGCAACCAGGCAGGCCTCCATAGTTCCAGTTATACCCTGCAGAAAAAAGACTTGGAGACCAAAATGTCTTATGAAAGAAGAAACATACTTGCAAAAGTTTGTAAGGGAGTTAAGACTTCGGAATAAATGGCTTGTCAAACAACAAAAATTCAGGGGAATTCAAATTCCTTTCAATAATGGAAAAAATACAAAGGAAAAACACTACAAATTTGCCAAGGTTATCAAGTTTATAATAGACTGCTCACAGTGTAAAACAGAAAAGTTGTCATTTGATTATCATAGCCACAAAGGTCACATATCTCCTGACATCAATGTTGCATCCATAAAGGATAATGCAGTTTTCCCTTACAGAATAGGTAAAATATGGAAATGCTCAAGTTTCATTTATTTGGGGGACCAGAACTGAACAGGGTGGTTGAGCTCTTTCTAGTTCATCATGGGATGTAGGTATTTTCTTGACTCTGACATACAATGGCAGCACCTCGAAGTGTCAGTTTATCACAACCCTCACCTCACTTTTTCATCCCCTTAGGGTAGAGGGAAGTCTGAATCCCACTCAGACTGCATTGAACTTTCTTCAGCCCATTTCTATATCACTGATTAATCTGACATGCTCTTACATTCATCTCAGGCTGTAGCTCCTAAGACATTTTAATGGCTTATCTGGCTCTAAAAATGCCTTAATGGCTTTCAGTAAGTTTCCTGAACATCTTTCATACTCTCCCTCTACAGCCAAACTCCAGAATCCTGCTGATGATGGGCAATAGCACAGGAGCCACAGAACACTTTGGGCTCTGCCTGACAAAGTCTCAGACAGGAAGTGCACAGGGAAATAGGCCAGTCCTTTTATTTCTTCTTCCTTTTTTGTCTTTAACTAAATCCTTGTTGGATAAGCATTTGGCCCACCAAGGGCTTAATCACCAACTACTGCCAGAAACAACATTTCTCATTCTTATGAGAATGGCTGCCCTTATTGGATGGTTTGCATAGCACCCACTCCAAAATATTATCTCCTGCCCTCCCTCTGCTTTTTCTCCATGTTTGCAGCTACAGCAGCCACAAGGCGACTTTGCCCTCCTAATCTCCTTTGACTGCTCCAGCTGCTCTAAAAAGAAGGACTAGCTGGATTGGATCAGAGCTGTTACTGTGAGTGGCTGCATCCCACCCCATTTGGTCTAAAGAACAGAGGCAGGCAGGCCAGAGTAGAAGGCCAACCCTCAAGAGGAGTGTTTAGAGAGTGGACCAAAGAGAAACTCTCCTCCCCACAGTGGCACCCCTTCCCTGGCCTCAGATCATTCCTGAAATCCTGGGTTCTAAGAGATGCCCTGAGATACCCTTGTATCCTTAATATAAGTTTCCCTTTTCCTTAAGCTAGGTTAAATTGGGTAGTTTTTGCTTGCAATTAAAAGGAACCTAACTAATAGCAGGGCATTAAAATGTTTCATGTATATACTGAAGGAAAAATAATAATTAGGCTTGGAATCAAAAGGAAAAAAATCAAGAACTAAGAACCCATGGCAAACTAGGCCATATATCATGCTTAATACTTTCCCAACATGGTCTTACATATTATCACAGTAGTCCTTTGCTTTAGTTCATTTTGTGTTGCTATAATGGAACAGCATAGACTGGGTAATTTATAAAGAAAACAAACTTATTTCTCACAGTTCTGAAGGCTGGAAAGTCCAAGAGCATGGCACCAGCATCTGGTTAGGGCCTTTTTGGTGTGCCATACTCTGGTGTGAGGGCATGAGACAGAACAAGAGCTGAATGCATACTTTCATCAGGAGCCTACTCCTGCAGTAATGGCATTAATCCACTGATGAGGGCAGAGTCCTCATGACCTAATCACCTCTTAAATGCCCCACCTCTCAACTCTGTTGCATTGGGGATTAAGTCTCCAACACATGAACTTTGGGGGACACATTCAAACCATAACATTCTTTAAGGTAGGCATCAATGTCATTTTTCAAATAAAGAAGTAAAGGCTTGGAAACGTTAATTGCCCAAGATTACACAGCTAAGAGTTAAGAGCCAGGATCATATTCAGGACTACCTGGCTGCAAAGTTCCTTGGTGCCTAGTACTTGGCATGTCCAGCTTCACTGATAACTCTAGAGACCATGGATAACTCTCTTGATGTAAAAATTAAGGGAGACAATACATTTAATCTGAGTGATTTATAATCCATGTGGTTATTAGATCCCCAAATTAGCCTCTGTGTAAACTTTTCCATAGAGAAATGAAATATGATTTAAATGCAGCATGTTTTCAATGGATTACCCCATACAATGTGTTTTTTTAGGCACCAGATGAAGCCAGTGGTTCTTTTCACATTAGCTTTTCTGTGATGCATTTTTCTAGATTGATGCATGTGGTAAATTCACATACGATATCAGCTTTGGATTTGGCCCTTTGACTTTTCCTTCATCTACCAAACTGCAACAAGGATTGTGGCAGAAGAAAAATGTGAACAATGTTGCAGTGTGGAGATGAAAAAGGTGAAGGTGATGAGTATGACAAAGGTTTACATGCTGCAAGTCAGCTGCAAAGTGGGCACGGCATCAAATATAGAACTGCACAGATTTCTCCACTAGGAGGGACACAGGGCCAACAAAGGGAAGGCAAGAAGCCAACAGGGACCTGGTGGTTACTATTGAGAAGGGTAGAGTAGAACTTAGTTTATAGAAGAAATTGGCTTAGACAATCACCAGTATCGGCATATCCAAACTCAGATTGCATTTACCTGGCCAATCTCTCTAATGGGCGGGCCAGCCTAAGTCAGAAAATGTAATGGGCTCTGATTTATAATGCCTTCTTGCTGTCAAAGGAGGTAAGCACTGAAGATTGGATTTAAATTAAATTTGAAATGCTTTAATTGGTTTGACTATTATCATGCAAGGAACTTGCTCTTTTTACATGTCTTAAACTGATGAACATAGCTAAGTGGACTTTTAGTGACAAAACTTGACCCCAAAACAGATTTCTTCTAAGACTAAATATGCAAATCTTTTTTCGCTAAGCAGATCTGAGAAAAAAATATTCAAATCTTAATGTTGTACATTTATTGTCAATCCTAATTATAAATTGAGTTGTCCTTTTAATGTTTTACAAACTTGAATTTGTCAAAACTAATTTAAATGAACTCCCCACACACCTGGAGTTCTCTACAGATAAATTGTATAAATCCAAGGCATATATTTTATATAAGCATAAATGTATTAGGACAAAGTTGCACATGGTGGTTTTGACACAAGTAGACTGGTTCTTTGGTTTTTGGGGTTTTTTTAGATAGTGTCTTGCTCTGTCATCCAGGCTGGTGTGCAATGGCGTGATTATAGCTCACCATAACCTCGAAGTCCGGGGCTTAAGCAATCCTTCCTCATAGCTATGACTACAAGCACACGCCACCATACTTGGTTAATTTTTTTAAAATGTTATTTTTCCATTTGCCCAGGCTGGTCATGAGCTCCCGGCCTTAAGTGATCTTCCTGCCTCAGCCTCCCAAAATGCTGGGATTACAGGCATGAGCCACCGTGCCCAGGTTCTCTCTCTTTTTAACAGTGAGTGTAAAGTGGTTCTTTCATCTCTATTAATTCAGTGCAGTGGGATGTGGCTAAGATTTGAAGAGCCTAAAAGTCTCACCTGCTTGCCAGCTTTTTTGCAGATTTTGTTTGCTGCTTTTGTAAAAAATGTAGTTTATCATATTTTCATTAGGAAATCAATTTTCAGGAAGTTAGTTTTCCCCTGCTAAATGTGGCTGAATCCTTTAGTTTCCCTCTGCTTCTATTTTACAATCATTCCTAAAATTGATCATTAGAAGATTTACCACTGAGGCACTTGGTACATGCAAAATGAAGATGGACACAGAATCAGTAGCCTGGCCAGGCCACAGGTCCAGCACCCCAAACTATTAAAATACTCTTGGTGTTTTGGAGGAGGTGATAGATCCGATTTGGAATCCAATACAAACTACATACCCTCTTCCCAGAATCCCAAAGTTACACCAGGTATTCTAAACAATTTCCAAGTGTTCATGGACCTCCTCACCTCCCAACCTCATTCATGGACTGCCTGGCCTTACACCTACTCCAGACTAGAGCCAACAATTTTTTAAGCCTCGGGGTTAAAACGAGCAGCGGCCACTACGGAAATCACAACCTTATTCCACAGGCGGCACCGAGTTTGTGGGCTGGGCGCCCCAACAGGGGCACGGGGGTAGGAGGGCCGACGCTCACCTGCGCTCTGCCTGACTTCCCCGCCTCAAGGTCTCGCCCTGCAGCTGTCAGGCTGGTCGGTCCAGGTCCCGACGCTCGAGAGGATGACAGGAAGGGGTTACGGTTTGTCTGGGAATACTCGGCCCTCCACGGCTGACTTCGAGTTCCCCTTCTTGAGCCGGAGCCCATTCCAGGAAGACGCGAGGGTCGGAGAGATGAGGCCTGTGGGGGCGACTTCACGCGCCGGGCGTGCATGGAAGGGCTAATTCGGCCTCCTCCCTGAGGGAAGGGGGTTTGGGTGTGGTCCCGACGGAAAGGATGAGGTGAGCCGCGTGCCATGCTCCGTCCTCGGACCCCACGGTTCTCCTTTTCCGTACTTCCGGAGCATTTCCGAGCGCTGGGGCATGGGCGGACGGCCTCGGGCAGGCAGTCACCAACGTCCCCTTCCGTTCGGGTGTGTGGAGGAGTCCAAAGTGAGGGGCGGACGACACGCCGCCCACCTGTAGTAGGCCTCCTCGGGAACAGTCCGCCGCGAAGCGCCGCCCTCGGCGGGGAAGCTGAGGAAGACTCCGGCTCCCTGACTGGGCAGCGCCGGCGCCACAACCAGCCCAGCGCGCTGAGGCGCCGCCTCCCCGGCCCGCCCCGGCCCTGCGAGAAGAGAATCCGCGCTAAGTCCCGCCCCTCAGGTCGAGGACCCGCCCCCGCTCGCCGAAGCCCCGCCCCTGATCCCACCTCCTCGCGTCAAGACCCCGCCCCCAGTCCCGCCCCGCGCGCCGAAGCCCCGCCTCTGATTCCTCCTCCACGCGTCAAGGCCCCGCCCCAGTCCCGCCCCGGGCGCCGAGGCCACGCCTCCCTGCCCCGCCCCCTCCGGAGCCGCGGCTGCTGGGGCTCGGGCGCGGCGCTTGCCCGGCTGTCCTGGCTCCCGGCCGCGCCGCAGCCCCCGCCTGCCGTCTCTCCCGCACCCCTGCGGCTCCTGCACGCCGCACGTGGGCGCGCCCGCCGAGAAGGGCCGCTGCCGTGGGTAAGTCGTGCCCGCGCCTGCCGGGCACCAGCCCTCGGCTGCGGGGCGAAGCGGGGGGCGCGGGCGTCTCCCCGCCGCGGGCCCGCGGGCGGCGAGGCGGCGCGGGAGCCGGTCCCCGGTTCGGAGGGGTCGGGCGGCGCCGCGGGGGCGCTCCCGCGGTGCAGACGGCTCCCCGGCCCGCGGCGCGCGCTGCTGCAGTGAGCGCGGGGGCGGCCCCGCCGGGGCGGCGCGGGGGCGCGGGCGGGAGACCCCGGACGGCGGCTGCGAGGCCGGGTGGGTCCCCCTCCCGGTTCCCCGCGCCCGCTGGCCCCTCCGGGCGCGCGATGTGCGGCCACGCCCTCGCGGAGTCGGGCGCGGCCTCGGGTCCGGCAGGTGGAGGTCGGGAGGGTCACGGCCCCGCCAGCCGACCGCGGGGGCTCAGCCTTTGTTCGCTCGTGCGGTCCTGGCTGGGGGCGCGGACCTTCCAGAACGAAGGCTTTCCTGCCAAGGCAAGAGCCCAGAGGAGGGGGCGAGCCGCAGTGCGCCCCGCCGGCCTGGCCCCTGCGCCTCGCAGCCTTCCCTGCTGCGGGCCACGCGTCCCCCGCAGGTGTGGCCCTCAACTCGGGACAGCGGCCTCACGTTTGGGAAAACCTTTCTGGGATTTTTTGGTAAGGTGATGGAGAACGCCCCCCCCACCACCACCAAAGCCTACTTCTAATAGGTGTCTTAAATTATTTCCAGTACAGTTTAATTACCCCTCTGAAAGACCAGGGTCAAAATAATGTATCCTAAAGTCGATTAAGCCAATTGGTGACGAGTGTTTCTGTGCTGTAGACTAAGGGTCAGTATCTGGGTTTTTTTTTTTTTTTTTTTTTGCTAATATTACATATCTGTTATCTATCAGTAAATGTTCTTGCTCACGGAAGGGTCATTCTGTCCTCGTTTTCATGTAACTCAGAACTGTACCTTCACGTAAACATATTTACAGTGAACTTCTTTGAGATCTGGCAGTTCGTTTTTCGCTTGAACTTGTTTCTCTAAGCAATTAAGAGGGGATGAGGTGAGAGAAATTTCCTGCTGACATTTTAGATTTTAAGGTGGGTACATCTGGCTGACCAGATATATTTGTTCATATGGTTACTCCTTCGTGTATGTAATTCTTTGAGCTATGTAACTATCGGTTTTACTGAACCATTTGGATCTGTCACAGAAAAGGTATCCGGGAGAGATTGCAAGATCTTTGGCAAAAGAGTTAAGGGCTGAACTATTAATTTTACTACTAGCGTAACGTACCGGAGGCCCTGCAGTATCTCACTGACCTGAGCTGGAATCTGGTTCTGCTAGCTGCTCCGTGTATGACCTGGGCAGTTTTCCAAATGGCCTGATCTCCAGTATTCTCCTCTTGGGACTGAGAATACCATCTCACAGGACTCTGGTGTGTTGAATGAGAGAGATCCATGCATAAATGGTGGCTTTACTAAACTCACCCAGATTTGCTTAGTAACATAACATCACATGCCCCTTATTTTGAAACAAAGAGCTTGCTGGAATTTCCAAACTTCTCGCCTGTGCTGTTAGTTAAGCCTAATAATAATTTCTTCATGTTGCCCACCATAACATGGAACCACTCCAGTTACCTGCTCTCACCTGGCTGGCACCCTCCTTCCTGAGAGTGGTGGTGCCCTTTGCCACCCCACCTCCTAAGCACACACCTACCTTATCGCTGACGCAGTTCTCTTCCTGGTAACTCTAGCTGCCCACACCTGCAGGCTTTGAGGACTCCTCTTCTGGTAGTTGAGCTTCCTCTTGCCAGCGTCAGACTCTGTTACTTCAGCTACCCTCTGTCACTGTGTGTGCCACATTAAATTGCAATTTTATATTTAGATGCTTCTTTTTTTGTTAGGCTAAGAAACATGAGGGTAGGAACCCTGTCTTATTCATGTTTCTATCCTCAGCTCTTAGACACTTAATAGAGTGAACAGACTATGCGTGGAGCATTGCAGTGGGTCAGAGATGCTGGATTTCAGACCTGTAAATTTCCTGATTTACCAACTTTAGTTTTTACTAGGTAAAAGCAACAGACTACCACCTCTCATTACCATCCTTTCCTTAATGTTTTCAAAAAGTGCGAAGGCTGTCATTTCAGAAAAAGGGACAGGCCTTTCCAAGAATGAGTAGGTAATCTTATTTTGTGGGCGTGTACGCATAGTGCAGTATGTTTTTGCAGAGAAGCACAGCATGTGCAAAGGCTCTGTGGTGGAATGGGCTTTTTGGGGACATGCAGAATGCAGTGAGGAGAGAAGTGGGTAGGATCCTGTAGGCTGAGGAAGGGATTGTTTGAATTTATTGTAAGTTTAATGGGAAGAGTTTGAAAGATGGCAGTTATATGCATTAATTTATGTTTTAAGAGGATTCTTGGAGTGCTGTGTGAAAATACACTGGAGGGAGCAAAAATGAGAGAGAACCATCAGGAACCCTCTGCAAACTTCCAGGGAACAGGTGGCTTGCACAGCCGTGCAGTACAGATGGAGAGCATTGAGTCAACAGGTGTTTTGGAAGAAGAGGGGACAGGGCTTGGGCTGAGTGTGGCAGGTGAAGAGAAGGAAGAGTCCAGAATTACAAAAGGTCCCATGGATAGAGGGGCCACTTTTTGAGAAGGGGACAACTAGAGAAGAGCACGTTTAGGAGATGGAACTGAAAGTTTAGTTTTTTCAACAGCTTTATTGAGGTATAACTGACAGACCAGCATCTAATTTTAGCACATTTCAGTTACCTCACAAAGAGGCAGTAACTGCCTGTTTCTACACCACCCTAGGCAGCCACTAATCTACTTGCCATCTCTATAGATTTACCGCCTACTCTAGGCATTTCATATAAATGGAATTATATAAAATATAGTCTTGTGTGGCTGGCTTGTTCCACTAAGCGTGTATTTTCTGGGTTCATACAGTTGTAGCATGTGTCAGTACTTTGTTCCTTTTCATTGTCTAATGGTTGCTTGTCTTATTCAGGCTGCCATAACAAAATACGATAAACTGGGTAGCTTATAAATAATAGAAATTTATTTCTCGCAGTTCTGGAGGCTAGGAAGTTCAAGATCAAGGTGCTGGCAGATTCAGTGTCTGGTGGGGCTTGCTTTCTGGTTCATAGATGGTACCTTCTCCCTGTGTTCTCACATAGTGGAGAGGACAGCCAGGCTCCCTTGAGTCCCTTTTAAAAGGACACTAATCCCATTCATGAGGGCTCTGTGCTTGTGACCCAATCACCTTCCAAAGGCCTCACTTCCTAATGCCCTCACCTTGGGGGGTAGGATTTCAACATATGCATTGGGGGTGGAGGACCCAAGCAAGCAGCACCTGGGAGTCTAGTTTTGGAAGCACTAAGTTTGAGATATCTGTACCACATTCAGGTGTAGAGGTCAAGTGGCTATTTGCGTGAACTTGAACCTTGGAGAGGGAGGTTGGGGAAGAGAGCATTATTAATCGGAGTCATTGGCATGTAGATGATATTTTGAAGTTATAGGAATAGAGAAATCACCAAGGATAAAGAGAGAGAGGAAGAGGTCCCAAGGCTTGATGCCAGGGAATGCCAGTGTTTAGCAGTGGGTAGAGGAGGAGGAGAGAAGTACAGAAGGAAGTGGGAAGCAGGCTCCAGGGCTGGTGGGGCCAGAGAAGTGTGTGGGCCAACAGAAGGCTGCTTTGAGAAGGAAGAAGTGGTCTGCTGCTGACTCCTACTGAAAGGTAAAGTGAGGAAACAGAAGGGACCACTGGCAATGATGACTTGAAAGTAGTGGTGGCCCTGAGAGGATTGGAGTGGGTTTGGAGTGATAAGAAAGTGAAGTAGAGATACTATGAAATTCTTACAATGTCACTGGCCAGTAAATGAAAGATTCAGGCTTAAAGAACATGTTGTACTTACAGTTAAGTTTCTTGCATCTACCATACTTGCTTTTTCACTTGATTGACTATATGCAACTTGGTTAGCAATGAAACCAACTAACCATGCTCCATCATATTTAATCACATAATGTTGCTCTGTGTTTTTCTGTCTTCTTTCAGAATAAGCATACTAGCAAAATACTGTTTTAACCTCATGTATTTATCAGGATTGTGGTTGTCTGTAATAGAAAACCTGATTGAATTGTAGCTTAAACAAATTAGCTGTTCTGTGCAGAAAACATAGACCAGAGATAGAGCTTCCAGGGTTGTACATGGTGCCTTCATAATGCCATCAGGGCCTCAACTGCTCTCTCTTTCCATTCAGCCATCCTTAGTTTGTGACTTTTGTGCATGTTTTGTCATGGTTGCAAGATGTGGCTTCACTCCAACATCAAAGCTTTGTTCCAGGCAGAAATGAGAAGAGTGAAGGGAAAAGGCTTATGCCAGAGGAGTCTGCTTCCTTTCAAACAGCTTTCCTAACTACCAGGTTCTACTGACATTTCATTGTCTAGGGCTGTCAAGTGGCCATCTAGCTGCAAGGGAGTCTGAAAACTGCAGTGCTGCCCTGAACAAAATTAGAGTTCTGTTAGTATGGAGAAGGGGGGACAAGAAATTTGGGGTAGGTGTCTGACACACTTTAAATAGAACTTCATCAGGTAAAGGCTAAAGAATGGGAGCAAATCAAAACCCTAAAGCACTCTTTTTGAGAAAATGCTAAAATATGGAACTTGGTGACAGATCAAAGGAAGGATTTTACATATCCATGTCTTACAAAATACTTTTCAGAGTTGTAACTTGTTTGAATAGACTGATGAGTTAACTTTCAGATTGTTTTAAAGGAAGGAATAAAAACAAAATGACATAAGCATGCATTTGTATTTGTATATGTTATAATGTATACATGGTAGATTTTTTAAAAAGTCAAATCAGTGCAGCATCTCTTTATTCCTTATTTCATTTTGTTACATTAGGGACAAAAATAAAAGAAAATGGTTGCTGTTAGCATTGGGATTAGACTGTATGTCTGAGGCTTTGCAGTGGCTGCGTTGGTTCGTATGTAAAGAATGCATTTAGTGAAAGAAAAAAATAAAAGAATCCATCAAAGAATATGTTACAAGAACAAGAAGAATAGAATGAGCCTGCTTGGGCCCGGGTATAACATACCCTCCATCCAAACTCCGCGCTCTGCAGGAGGCATAAAGCCTAGGGCAGCACCAAGCCAGGCCTGGCTGGTAATTGCAGCTTAGTAACTGAACAAGCACTTGGTGGATGTGTGACAACACTGCTCTCAGATGCCTCATTGTTAATCATTACATCCTTATTTTATTTAATGTTTTATATTTTTTTCCACCTGATTTTCTTATAGAATATTTGCTATTGTCTAGTCTAGTTATAGAGGATTGAATTGCTACATAGACTGTTCAGGTTAAGAGCTTTTCCTGACATTTTATAAATGCCCTATGATAGGAAGGGCCTTCTGCATTCAGAATTACCAACTGGCAACAATCTGTGGTTTAGCAGCTTTGCAAGTTTCACTCCTAGAATTAATTTTGTCAATTAAGTGAAACCCTAGCATTCTTGCTTCTTTCTGCTCCCATGCATTTGTCTTCCTCAGAACCCATGAGGGCAGGAAATGTTTATCTTTTAATCTACCACACTGCCTGGCCCAGAAGCCTTGCTAAATATTTGAATTGCATTGCCAAGTGTGTTTGTACATAGCCGTGCTTGTGGACACGTGTCTTCTGTAGCTCTGGGCTGAGAATGATTTGTGTCCTTGAATGGCTCTCTCATTGGGTTATTTTTTGTTTCGCTTTTAGATACTTCCTCAGCTGTCGGTGAGAATGTAAGATGGATCCAGAGGAGCGGGAGCTGTTAAATGATTATAGATACAGAAATTACTCTTCAGTGATTGAGAAGGCTTTAAGAAATTTTGAATCTTCAAGCGAATGGGCGGATCTCATATCTTCACTTGGCAAGCTCAACAAGGTATGTGGGGCATATGCTGTTTGGATTGCACACAGCAGTGGGAACACAACTGGCTTTTTATTATTATAAGGAATTCATGATTATAACAGAGAATACAGAAAGAAAAATCACCCATGATTCTGTCACCCAGAATTACTCACTGTTGACCTATCTGTGTACATACCTCCTTCCAGCTTTTTCTGAAAATGATATATAGTATTGATATAGTTTAACAATCTTTTGTTTTTTTTTGACAAAGGGTCTTACTATATTTCCCAGGCTAGTCTCAAATTTTCTGAACTCAAGCAACCCTCAACCTCCCAAGTAGCTGGGATTACAGGCATGAGCCACTATGCCCAGCTAGTTGAACAGTCTTTTTCTTAGTAATATTTATGTCTAAGCAAAATACAATTTAAAATTGTCAAATCAGTTATTCAAAGACTGCTCTTTTTGTACTTCTTAGGATTTTTTTCTGCCTTTTCTTCTTTGACCTACTTCTTTGACCATTTTACTGCTTACTGGTAACTCCTAGAAAAAAAATAAAGGATGAAATAAATATTGAAATCTGTCTGAAACTTATGTGTGTGCATGTATGTATGTGCATGTGTGTGTGTATCTGTTTGATTGAGGAAAAGGGGTCAGGTCTAGGAAAGCCAATGCTGGTCAGATATACTCTATATGTGACCTACAGATATGACTATTGTATTTTCCCTTCCTGTCTACAAGGATGATGACGGTTATGACAGGTAGGTAGGAGGTATCTGGGCTTGAAGGGCTCTGTTGCTGTCTGGACAGGATCTGAGTTTGGAGCCTGGGTGCCAGATAGGAGTTAGGAAATGCCCAACTCTACCCTGAAGATCTCAGCTCCCCAAGTCAGACACACCAGGGGACTTGGGGTGAGTGAAGATTTGAGCAGCCTGACCTGGTGTGTACTGCCTGGGCAGCAGCCCAGCACTAATTACCAGAAAGCAGCAGTGAGCCCTGACAGATGGCTGTCAGGCACAGTGGAGATAGGCAGCTATTACAGCTTGTGCCCAGGAAACTGCTGGCCTCTTGCAAGGCATATTTACAACACGTAAATGTCATGGCTTGGTGCTGGCTGGGGTGGGTAAACGTGTACTCTTAAGGTTTTCCTTTGAAACAGGAAATAAGAACTTGAGAGTTCTTTAGTTGTACAGCTCCAACTCAGGAATTCTCAAGCTGAAGACAGCATTCGCTGACTTGCATGAAGGCAGATTACATTTTTAGGGGAAAGGGAGAAGCACTAGAATGGGATTGAGACATGTTCAAGTTCTTCTCGATGTTTTACTGTTTTAGTTCCCTGCTGTCCTGGAGTCTAGAGTCTAAGAACAGCATACTTTGTGGCAGGTGAGAGGGAGTAGGAAGACAGTATTCATTGTCTCTGCTTTTTTTCTTTATCAAGATGGAATTCACCATTTATCCATTTTAAAGTGTACTGTTAAATGGCTTTTAGTACATTTACCATGTTGTGCAATGATCGCTACTTTCTAGTTCCAGAACCTTTTCATCACCCCCAAAGGAAACCCATACCCATTAAGCAGTTCTTCTCCATTCCTCCCTCCCCCCAGTCCCTGGCAATGACTAATCTACTTTCTGTCTCTAGGAACAGTTCCTATAAATGGAATCATACACTATGTGCCTTTCTGTATCTGGTTATTTCACTTAGCATAATGTTCTCAGGGTTCATCCATGTTGTAGTATATGTCAGAATTTCCTTCCTTTTTATGGCTGAATAATATTCCATTGTATGGATAAGCTACGTTTTCTTTATCCGTTGATCAGTTGATGAACATTTATGTTTCTACCTTTTGACTATTGTGAACAGTGTTATGAATGTTCATATACAAGTTTTTGTTTGAACACAAGTCTTCAGTTCTTTTGGGTACATGCTTAGGAGTAGAATTGCTAAGTCATATGGAAACCCATTTAATTCATCAAGGAGCCACCAAACTGTTTTCCTCAGCAGTTGTATCATTTTACATTCCCACCAGCAATGCATGCATTTTCCAATTTTTCCACATCTTCACCAACACTTAATTTCAGTTTTTGTGATGATAGCCATCCTAGTGGGTGTGAAGTGATAATTTGAATCTGGCTTTGTTTTGTATTTCCCTAATGACTACTAAATTTGAGCATCTTTTCATAACTTGTTGACCATTTTCCTTTTTTTTTTCTGAGACAGGATCTCACTCTGTTGTGTAGGCTAGAGTACAGGGGTGTCATCATAGCTCACTGCAACTTCAGATTCCTGGGCTCAAGCAGTCCTCTTGCCTCAGCCTCCTGATTAGTTGGGACTACCGGCGTGCACCACCATGCCCAGTTAATTAAAAGAAATTTTTTTAGAGACAGGGTCTTGCTAGGTTTCTTAGGCTCGTCTTAAACTCCTGGCCTCAAAGTGATCCTCCTGCCTCAGCCTCTCAAAGTGCTAGGATTATAGGTGTAAGCCACCATGCCTGGCCACTTTGCCCATTTTTAAGCCAGGTTGTTTATCGTTTTATTGTTGATTTGTAAGAGTTCTTTATATATTTTGAGTACTAGACCCTTATCAGATATGTGATTTGCAAACTTTTTCCCCCATTCTTCAGGTTGTCTATTAAGACACTTTCTTAATAGTATTCTTTGATGTCCACAAGTTTTTTATTTTGGTAAAGTCTAATTTATGTTTTTTCCTGGATGCTTGTGCTTTCAGTGTCATACCTAAGAAACTGTTGCCAAATCCAAGATCATAAAGATTTTCCCCTTTGTTTTCTTTTAAGAGTTTTATAATTTTAGGTCTTTGATCCATTTTGAGTTAATTTTTGTACATCATGTAAGATTGTGGTCCACTTAATTCCTTTGCATGTGGATATCCAGTTTTCCTAGCACCATCTGTTGAAGGAACTGTTCTTTTCCTGTTGAGTGCTCTTGGAACCCTTCTTGAAAATCAATTGGTCATAGGTATGTGGGTTATTTCTGGACTCTCATTTCTCTTCCATTGATCTGGATGTCTGTCCTTAATGCCAGTACCACCCTGTTTTAATAACTAGCTTTGTAGTAAGTTTTGAAATCGGGAAGTGAGATTCCTCCAACTTTGTTCTTTTTCAGAATTGTTTTGGTTACTCGAGGTCCCTCACAATTCCATACGAATTTGAGGATCATCTTGTCAATTTCTGCAAAAAAGCCAACTGGGATTTTAGTAGGGATTGAACTGAATCTATGAATTGCTGTGGGGAGTATTGCCATCTTACCAGTCTTAAGTCTTCCAATCCATGAATGCAAGATGACTTTCCATTATTTTGGAACATATACTTCTTGAGCTAGGAAAAATTATAAACTTGTTAAGCAGGGTCCTCAAGTAGTGAAGTATTCTGTTAAACAGGCTTTGTTTCAGCACACCTGAAAAACTCTCTAAAATGTTTAATCCTTTTAACCCACCTTTTAAAATGCAAGTTATTGAGTATAGTTGAATGTTTCTTTGAGGACCTTTTAAAGCATTGGCCCTTCATTCATTCCACAGCTATTTGAGCACCTACAAGGTGCCCGCCATGTGCTAGGTACTGGAGTACATCAGAGAACAGGACCGACAAGCCCCTGCACACCTGCTGGTGGGGATGAGAGGGAGAAGGACAATCAACTAGCTGTGCAGGATGTGAGGTCGTATTGGCTGTTGTGTGCATAGTGAGGAACCGAGGGGACAGTGAGTGTTGGGGAATGGTGCAGTGTTCAATGTGCCGTCAGGAAGGCCTTGCAGAGAACGTGCCATCTAACCAAGTGCAGAGGCTCTGCTGTTTCTGCGGCTCAGAGGATGCCAATGAGGTTGTCCTTGAGCATGCAAGGGGCAGGGTGGGCATAGGAGGTGAGGCCAGAGAGGCAGGGGGTGGGAGGGCATCGGATCTTGTAAGTCTTTCAGAACTGGGGTCCTAACAATGGCCGCTGGGTTAGATTGGAGCCATTGGCCAGAGTCAGGCAGAGTGGAGCCTGGCCTGGTGTCCCGTTGGCATGACAAACCATTTCCAGCTGTTCCACTGGGTGCTGATGGCAGGTGGGTGTGGGCAGGGCAGAGGTGGGGAGCCCACTCCGGAGGCTGCTGCTGTAGCGAAGGGTAGCAGTAGAGAGGTGCTGGGATTCTGAGCGTACTATGAAGGGGTGACTGGGGATTTGCTCACGGGTCAGATGTGGGATACTACAGAAAGAAGGGAAGGAATCGAGTGTGACTCCAGGTTTTCAGCTTGAGAAGCCAGAGGGTGAGACATGGAGTCTGCAGAGGAGCAGGCTCCAGGGGTGGGCAGGAAGACCAGGGTTCACTTTGGGATGGCGCAGTTTGTCTGATGGCCATCCCAGTGTGACATCCACAAGCATCTGGACCTGAGTTGCAGGTCTGGACTGGAGCAGCACGTTGGGAGCTGCCAGGCAGAGATAGTGTTGAAGGTCCTGAGACAGGAAGCGAGTGTAGATGGAGGAGAGATGAGGCCCAAGACTGTGGTCTGGGGCTCCCAACAAGGAAAGAGGTCAAGAGAAGGAGGGAACCAGCACGAGAGCCTGGGAAGGGTCCCTGGTGAAGCCAGGAGTCCTGGGAGAGCACATGCTTGCCCATGTCAAATCCCACAAAGGGGCGAGTGTGATGAGGTCTGAGTGGACTCCTGGGGTCAGCCATGCAGAGGTCCTGGGAGCAGGGAGGGGTTGGAGTGACCGGAGACACAGGAAGTTGCCTGTGCAGAGAGCATTCTCGATGGGGCTCTTCATTGCACAGCATGGGCTTTGGAGAAGGGATAGACCAAGACCAATATCCACTGACTGTTGTGTCCTCGGTGAGCTGTGTTCTGCACAACAAATCCTGCCTTGTCATTGTTCTCTCCTTTCTCTCTCTTATTTTTAATTATAGAATACAAATAAAATGTACCATTTTAACCATTTTTTAAATGTACGATTCAGTGTGGTCTTTGCTCTCTTTCAAAAGAGGGGTACCAATAGTTAAGGGAAAGTTCTGGTGTTGAGATCCATACGATGAAGGATTTATGGTACAATCTAAGAAATATCAGGGATGGCAAAGCCTAGTGCTCAGAGTCCTAGGCCTGCTGCCAGGCCTGGGCATGTTTCTTAATCTCTCTGTACTCTGGTTTCCTTGTAATATAAATGGGACAGCAGAGCCAACCTCAGCATTCAATTCAGAGCTGTCTAGTGTAGCTAATACTTACATACTGGCACAGTTTGAAGGATTTTGTGTTAACTGATTCAATGATCAAAGCAACTCCAGGAGAGAGTGCTCCTCCTATTGGCTGTGTTTTTAGATGAGAAAACTGAACCATAGAAAGATCATCCGTAGCACATGGCACAGCAGATGCGCTCTGGACGGGCAGAGACCCTCGCTCCCTCCTCCTGCCATGTTCTGGGTGCCCAGGACAGTTGTGGGTGCTGTGTAAATACGTGGGTTCCGGATGGACAGCCTCAGTCTGTTCCCAGATGGGCATCTGGAAGTACGTGAACCCTGAGTTCACTCTGCTGCTAGCGTAAGTTTTGTTCCTTACCCTAATGACGTGGGAAACACAGAATAACCCCACTAAGGGTGAGCAAAGCCAGTAACAAAGGGACGCAGCAGTGCAAACGGCCTGGCCCATTAGTGCATCTGGGCACAGCTGGGAATTCAGTCAGATACACGGATTCCACCGCCCCTGCTGGAGCATCCTGCTTTCCCCTAACACCCATCCTCAACCAGGTCAGGGTTTTCTTGGGGAAAAATGGTGCAAAGTGGGCTTTCTCTTTTACTCATTCCCTTCCAATCCTTGGCAATATATCAAAGTCCAGTTCTAAACACCTTCCTTTTTTCCCCCAGCTTCATCGAGGCATAACTGACAAAAATTCTATATATTCAAGGTGTACAACATGATGTCTTTACATATATACACACTGTGAAATGGTTACCACCATCAAGCGAAATGGCACATCTGTCGCCTCGCCTGGTTACTTTGTGTGTCTGTGTGTGGTGAACAAACTCAAGATCAACTCTCTTGGCAGATTTCAAGTATACGGTACATTATTATTAAGTGTTGGATAGGAGTTTTAAAAGATGGCTTTTGTTGCGGTTGTTACCCGAGGAATCCCTCAACTGTCTCTTCTTGACCCTCACTTCTTGTTCTCTGCTGCTGTGATGAGGCAGAGGGGCCAACCTTGAAGAATTTGCAAGATATCCTTGGGAGGACGGTGACACTGTCAGTCCCTGGCTCAGTCCTGCCCATGGCGGCCCACATTCATAGAGAGGCTTACCGTGTGCTAAGCAGTTGACATGCATTATCGTATAATACTTAGCATTGTATCTTGAGATTGGTCTCAGGTTAAGCAACTTGTGCAAGGTCCCAGCCGGCCTATAGCGGAGAGAGGGCTCAGACCGAGTCCAGCCTGGCTCCAAAGCCCATGCTCTTGAGCAGAGCTTCCCAGCCTTTTTCATTCCGATACCTATACAGCTCACAGAAGGGGAAAGGGCTGTACCTCTTTGTTGCCAAGGACCCTGTCATCATTACCCAAACAAGGTAGGTACAATTATTAGCCCCATTTAACTGATGGGGGTTAACTAACTTGCCCAGGGTCATGTGGCTATTAAGTGGTTATTATGGGTCGAATTGTGTCCTCCAAAACAGAGATGTTGAAGTCCTAACCCCCAGTCCCTTAGAAGGGACTGTCCCTCTCTACAGACCTTATTTGGAAATAGGGTCTGTACAGACATAATCGAGCTAAAATGAAGTCATTAGGGTGTGACCCTAATCCAGTATGACTGGTGTCCTTATGATAGGGAAAATGTAGACACAGACATGCAGAGAGGGAAGTCACTGTGTGAGGATGAAGGCAGAGGTCAGAATGATGTACCTATAAGCCAAGGAGTGTCAGAAACCGGCAGCTAGGAGAGAGGTATGGGACGGATTCCTTCTTGCAGCCCTCAGAAGGAGCCCGCTTTGTTGAAAACCTTGATTTCAGACTTCTATAAGATAATAAATTTCTGTTGTTTAAGCCACCCAGTGTGTGGTACTTAGTTGTAACGGCCCTAGAAAACTGATACGGTGGTAGAACCAAGATGTACCGAGCACCAAGGTGCTGGGGCTAGAGCATTGAATACAAAGTCCCTGCTCTCATGGGATGTGATCACCCTTTGTTGGTGGGAGACAGACAACAAATGACTATGTGATGTCAGATGCCGTGTGCAAGGAAGAAAAATAAACCGGGAAAGTAAGGTATCGAGTAAGGAAGATGGGTGCTATTTTAGACACAGCTCTCTGAGAACGTGACATTTGAGCAGAGGGCGGGGTGAAGGGAGCGAGCTGGCAGGGAAGGCCATCTGGGGCGTGGGCCTGTGTCCAAGGTGCGGTGAGGGACAGGAGTGGCTGCAGTGGAGAGAGTGCTGGGACATGAGGAGGAGGGGGGGGCTGTCACAGGTGGGGTTTTATTCTGGGGCAAGGAGAGCTTCCTCTTGGGAGATTTTACACAAGGGGACCTCTGCCTGACCTCTTATAGGAATCCCTCTGGCTGTCACCAAGGTGGAGTGGGCAGTTTTAGCCCTGGCATCAGTTACTGGATGTGCAGGGTTCGGGTGGTGCTGGAGGGAGCACATCTCTGTCGGCGTCAGGAGCACTTCTCAGAGACTTGCAACTTCTGCATTCAAGAGTACCTGGTGGGAGTTGATATGAAAAACAATTTTCTTAAGGCTTTAGTGACAATCAGATTTCTTGGTTTCATGCACAGAAATTTCATGAGTAAGTAAGAGTTAAATTAGTAAAAATCTTTATACTGCAGATGTAAACAATTCTGTAGGGTACAAAGCATTAGGGTCAAGATGCATATTTTTTTAAGATGACTGACTACAGGTTATAAAGCATAAAACATAGATTCCAAGGAAGAGCCTCAGCTCACTCAACCCTTTTTGCAACTGAGAAAACTAGGCCCTGAGGGGTCTTGCTTTCTCCACTGTAGATAGATTCTAATGGCATCATTTTAAAAACTTGCTAAATTTTTGGTATCATTTTGGAATTTTTCTGTTTTAAGGAGTAGTTTATCTTTTACAGTTTTTTGTTTTCGTTTGTTTTTGAGTAAGTCTTTGTCGCCCTGGGTAGAGTGCAGTAGCATCATCATAGCTCACTGCAACCTCAAACTCCTGGGCTGAAGCAATCCTCCTTCCTCAGCCTCCCCAGTAGCTGGGACTACAGACTCACGCTGCCGCAATGCCTAGCTAATTTTTCTACTTTTAGTAGAGATGGGGTCTTGCTTTTGCTCAGGCTGGTCTTGAACTCCTGAGTTCAAGGGATTCTCCTGCCTTGGCCTCCCAGAGTGTTAGGATTACAAGTATGAGCCACTGTACCTGGCCTTATCTTTAATAGTTTTTAGGTATATAAGCATGAGTAGGATAACCTTTTACTTAATGGTTCATCTGAGACTTCAAGCCATCATCTTTCTCTGATTATTTTTAGATAAATTTTAATCAGCAAATTGTGTATATTCCATTACACACAGTGGAATACTACTCAGCCTTTAGAAAGAAGGAAATCCTGCCATTTGGGACAGCACGGATGAACCTGGAGAACATTATGTTAGGTGAAATAAGCCAGGCATAGAAAGACAAATGCTGCATGATCTCACTTATGTGTGGCGTGTAAAACAGTTGAATTCTTGTAAGTAGAGAATAGAATGGTGGTTACTGGGTGGGGCAGGGGGAGTTAGGGGATGTTGCTCAGAGGATATAAACATTCAGTTAGACAGGAGGAATAAATTCAAGAGATCTATTGTACAATATGGTACCTATAATTAAAAGCAATGTATTGTAGTCTTGAAAATTGCTAAGAGAATAGATTCTAAGTGTTCTTGCCACAGAAAATAAGTATGTGAGGTAACACATATTAATTAGCTCAATTTAGAGGTTTTATAATGTATACATATTTTAAAACAACATGCTATCCATGATAAACATAACATTTTTTTATTTGTCAATTTAAAAAAAATTTTAATCAGCAAATGCTTTTTGAGCCCTCGTAAACCCACCAGGTATGATTTATAGCTTTGATTTTGGAAATGAAGGCTAGTAGAGATGAATTAACTCTATAGACTTAAATATCAGCAAGCTTCCTTTTTATAAGTGTGATAGTGTTTCTAAATGAATCACCTTTTTTTTTTTTTTGCTGCTTTTATTTGATGACACCCTGCTGTTTCACAGAATGGCCAGAGGGCAGGTTTCTTGAATAGCAAGGGCATTCTGAGGCCTTGGGTGTTGGCGGTTCAGCTTCTAAAGTCTTAATCACTTAGCTCCAAGCACCTCCTTCTTCCAGCAGAGCCTCAGTACTGTGGCATTTCAGAATTAATGATGCAGCATTGTTGGACCTATGGGGACTGGAGCTTGGATACCTGGTAAACTGTTCTGCCTCACAGATCAGCTCCAAGGCCTCTCTTGCCTGGACACTTGATGAATCCACACAGAATCCTGATTCTTGCCCTCACTTTAATCAGCTCCTCCTCCCTGTTGGTAGTTTTCATTCTCATGAAGCTGCTTCGGTCTGGCATCTGTATTAGTCTGCTAGAACTGCCGAAACAAAGTACCACGGACAGGGTGGGGTTTGTTTTCATATTTTTCTTTTCTTTTTTAGAGATGGGGGTCTCGCTCTGTTGCCCAGGCTGGAGTGCAGTGGTACAACCATAGCTCACTGCAGCTTCGAACTCCTGGGCTCAAGGGATCCTCCTGCTTTAGCCTCCCCAGTAGCTGGGACTACAGGCTTAGCCACTGTGCCTGGCCAGGGTGGATTAAACAACAGAAATTTGTTTTTCACGGTTCTAGAAGCCGTAAGTCCAAGATCAAGGTGTTGGTTCCTTCCCAGGCCTGTCTCCTTGGCTTGCAGATGCCGTCTTCTCCCTGTGTCTTCATGTGGTCGTCCTTCTGCGTGTCTACTACTTCCATATCTCCTCTTATAAGGACACCGGTCAGATCGGATTAGGACCCACCCTAATGGCCTCCTTCTACCTTAGTTCCTCTTTAAAGACCTCATCTCCAAATACAGTCACAGTCTAAGGTGCAGGGGTTAGGGCTTCAACCTGAGAATCCAAGTTCAGCCCAAGCAGGTCTGATGATGACACACTGCCTCTCCACAGATAACTAGATCAACTTTTTAAAAAAGCTAATTTCTGGTGGAAGCCCAGGTGGTCTTGTGGAACTCTCATGGAAGAGTAGAGTAAGTGTTATTTCTTTAATCTTTTTCACTGCCACGAGCATCATAGCATTCCTCCAGTGCTATGGTTTGGATGACTCTTCTAAAACTCATGTTGAAACTTAACCCTCAATGTGACGGTATTGAGAGGGCGGGGCCTTTAAGAAGTGATTGGGGCTAGGCGTGGTGGCTCACATCTGTAATCCTAGGACTCTGGGAGGCCGAGGCGAGAGGATTGCTCAAGGTCAGGAGTTCGAGACTAGCCTGAGCAAGAGCGAGACCCCCGTCTCTACTAAAAATAGAAAGAAATTAATTGGCCAAGTAAAAATATATATAGAAAAAATTAGCTGGGCATGGTGGTGCATGCCTGTAGTCCCAGCTACTTGGGAGGCTGAGGCAGGAAGCTCGCCTAAGTTCTCGTATGTATAGTGACACGGTGATGTGACCAGATCTTCCGAGTCCAGTGACTTGTGCCTTTTGCCCTGTGCTGCAGGAGCTCTGCACCAGCAGCTTCATGGGGGATGGGAGGGTGTCCTACCTGTCCGCTCCAATGGTCCTTTCCTCCCTTGCCTGGGGCTTGGTGCTGCCACCACGGTTAGCTCAGCGCTCTGCATCCCTGCTGGCCAGACCCCGGATGGTGAGTGGCCTGGGGTGGAGCTATGAGCCCTGCTCAACCTCCTCATTTATGCAGTGCACCTCTTGGCCGACAGGACGCCTGTGTTCATCTCGTGGTCTCACCTATAGGGCCCCATCTCTAGAGTATGGTACTTGGTTCAGGGCTGTTATTTTAGCCATTTGCCAGCAACCTTCTGATGACCTCCATGGCTATGGCCTTGAGGGTAGAAGTTGTCAGACAGTGGAGTGCTATAGGGTCAGGGTGGGAAGA
Organism: Mirza zaza; assembly: GCA_008750895.1. Classification (NCBI taxonomy): domain Eukaryota; kingdom Metazoa; phylum Chordata; class Mammalia; order Primates; family Cheirogaleidae; genus Mirza; species Mirza zaza. The sequence continues at coordinate 49,949 of VSMD01010889.1, forward strand.
CAAGTGCCTGAATTGCCTTCTGGGAAAAGACCAAATTGAAAGGATGCTGTCATTGGCAAGTATTGACTTGCTTTTCTTTTAAATAAAGTAGGTCCAATACCTCTGCAGCAGAGTGGTCAGCACAGAACCCATTTGTTTCTGGCAGTGTTCTGATGTTCTTGGCACCAGAATTTAGAAGATGCAGGTCTAACTCCCATTTCTAATATGTGGCAAAGGCTGCTGAATCCTTTGCCACTTTTCGGTCGTGGGTGACGTGTTGGGGCCCTGATGACATGATGGGTTTGTACCCTACCATAGGTTATGCAAAGGAGCTCGGGATCTGCAGGGGTGTTGCTGATCATGCTGACAGCCTCAGCGTGAGACACTCAGGCACTGTAAGGTTGAGATGGTCTTTATGAAAAGAGTGTTTCTGTTTGCTAAAAGTAGTCTGATACAGTTTTCAATCTTGAAATTTGTAGCTAGGATAGTCCATTTATTTTGTCTTGGAGGAAAAGAATATTTTTTGCCATTCTTCCTTTCAGGTCTGCTGGAGGGATGGCAATAGTCCAAATTTGGACAGTCCAGTGAATTATTCCTCCAGTGCTATGGTTTGGATGACTCTTCTAAAACTCATGTTGAAACTTAACCCTCAATGTGACGGTATTGAGAGGGCGGGGCCTTTAAGAAGTGATTGG